>JAWZYU010000077.1:0-85000 GCA_038380435.1 Ryuthela nishihirai | reverse complement strand
CTAAATCAGAAATTTTCGTATCTCCAGCCCATTTAAGGCCAAAATCTTTCCCTTGAAGTGAATTTCGCATAACATAATCAATAACCAAGCTAAAAAGAAAAGGAGACAAAATGCACCCTTGTCGAACACCAGAAGTAATGCTAAACCAATTGCTACAAGCCTTACCAACTCTCACACACGACTCAGTGTTATTATAGAGAGCTTTCATAATGTTAACTAACTTGTCTGGTATACCATATGATCTCACAATCAACCACAAATTATGACGATCAACAGAGTCGAAAGCCTTTTTGAAATCAACAAAGCTAGCAACCAAAGGTTTCTGAAACTCTAAACATTTCTCAAGAATCTGCCTAAGTGAAAATATCTGATCCACACATCCCCTACCACTTCTGAATCCACATTGCTCATCACACAATTGACTGTCAACCAGATTCTTAATTCTATTAAGCACAATCATGGAAAGAACTTTACCTGGAACAGAGAGTAGGCTGATACCCCTATAGTTATCACAAGAATTGCGATCACATTTTTTGAAAATAGGGATAACAATAGCTCTGGTAAAATCCTTAGGAACCACCTTTATCATAAAAGATATTCAGAATTTCAGTCATCTAAGTGGTAACCGAAACATTTCCAGCTCTAAACATTTCTGTAGTAATTTCATCTACCCCTGGGGATTTATGAAATTTAAGTTTAGAAACAGCCAAAATAACTTCAGATTGTGTTATAGGGCCAACATTAAAGCCACCAATGCATCTATCATCATTGCAAACTATGGGAATAGAACTAACCGCGTTGTTTAGAATATTACTGAAATACTCAGCCCACCTAGCCATGACAGAATCTTCACCTTCTACAACCTTACTGTTTATCCTTCAATCCCTGTATACCTGTCCGTTTTCTACCACACAAAACATTAACTATCTGGTACAGCTCTCTGCTGTTGTGCTGTCTAACTGCTTCCTCAGCTTTGTCAGCCAAACCATCAATTGATTAAGGACATTCCTGCAGTTCTTTATTTTTGAAATAAGCTCAAGTGCCTTAACACTCAGATAATTCTGTCTCTTCTGCTCCTTTTTTCCTGAAAGAGTACTGTTGGTGTCCAAAAAAGCCTGTTTAAAATGATCCCATTCTTCCTCAACTTCAGTAGTAAGCATACCATGACTGTCATAATGACTAAGTAACCTATCATGGTAAGCTTTGGCTATAACTGGGTCTTTCAGAGCTTCAGTATTAAAAGCAAATTTTTTAACCCTAGCACAACACTTTTTAAGTTTAAGTTGCAAGACACTTTTAACAAATTAATGGTCAGATCCAATTTCAGCTCCCCTATATGCCCTGGTATTTACAGTTGGAAATTTGCTAATGGTATTCTGTAAGTTTAGATTGTCTGTAGTGACTTATAAAAACGTTTATTATTTATAACAC
Organism: Ryuthela nishihirai; assembly: GCA_038380435.1. Classification (NCBI taxonomy): domain Eukaryota; kingdom Metazoa; phylum Arthropoda; class Arachnida; order Araneae; family Heptathelidae; genus Ryuthela; species Ryuthela nishihirai. Next base: position 83,569 of record JAWZYU010000077.1, on the reverse strand, counting down.
TTTGTATCAGAAAATAATAATAAGTGCTATTGATTCCATTCTTCACTCTCCGTGTTTCTGTAAGTATGGACGGGAAGTGATTTGTTCATGAATTTACACTTTTCGGACAAGTTGTCTCTGATTGGGTTATTTAGTTTCAGTGCTTTTCTTAAGTGGGAAGCTGATCTGCATAACGACATCATAGCAGAATAATCCAATCAGAGACAACCAGTCTGGTAAATGCCATGACAAGGACTGATTTCTAGTAATGTATAAATAAATCTTATCAAGCCCATTGTTGTTTCTTTTCTTACAGAATTCCAATTGCCATGGATATGGTTCTAACAGGACTGCATAGTGATACAGTTAGAAATTAGCTAATGCTATTCTGTAAGTTGTACGAACGAAGGTTGCATCTGGCAATCTTCGTTCGGCAACCAATTTGGGTTTAGGAAGGGTAGAGGTACATAAACTGCATTGTTGAATTATATGTCAAAGGTGTTTCATTCCATACAACAATTGACAATAATCAATTTACTCTATCCGTATTTATGGACTTGGAGAAAGCTTTGGACACCGTTGATCACGAAATTGTAATTAGCAAACTAGAAAATATTGGCATTAGTGGTGTTGTATTAAAATGGTTTAAAGACTACTTACATCACAGAACGCAATGTGTTAGTCTTTTTAATACACTTAGTAACCCAAAACATATCTCATGTGGCGTACCGCAAGGTTTAGTCCTGGGACCAACCATGTTTCTGATATTCATAAATGATCTATGCAAATTAAAAATAAATAGATATATTAACACTTTTGTATATGATACATCATTAACTTTATTTGCTGATTCTCTGGAAAATTTCCTTTATAACATGAACACTGATCTAAAACGTGTGATGAAATGGTTGGATTTAAATGGATTATATTTAAATACGAAAAAGACTAAGTATATTCTATTTAACCTATATAAAATAAATAATAATATTATTATATATAAAATATTATATAAATAAAATAATAAATAATAATATTTGATCTAATATAAAATTTATATTATTAAAAAATTATTTTATTAAAAAAGCATAACTCACTGAATGGTCTTGGTGGGATTATCATCTGTCTCCTAACAATTGTCCAGTGGGTTCCCTCCCCGAACCTTCTCTGAGACATCGGAGTCTTTGTGAACTGGTTATCATTTTTGGCAAACACGTACAATCGCTCAAAAAATATCCGAACACTATGGTTGATTACAGAATTCAGAAAAAAACTGGCCACGATGTTTTTAGAGATTAGTGATCTGGCAACCTTCGTGTACTTACACGAAGATTGCCAGATCACTAATTTCTAAAAACATCGTTGCCAGATTTATTTTGCCAAAAACAAGGTTGCCAGATAACTAATTTCTAAAAAAAAATCTTTGCCAGATATTTTTTTCTGAAATCTGTAATCAACCATAGTGTTCGGATATATATTTGAACGACTGTATGTACACGGTGGTTACCACATCACTAATTTCTAAAAAAGACTGTCAGATATATTTTCTGAATTCTGTAGTCAACCATAGTGTTCGGATATTTTTTGACCAACTGTACCTCTCAGAAGTCAAACTACCGAACCCAAATGCTCTCGAGCAAATTTGTTTTGCGATACGGATTGCTTTCGCTTGTTTAGATGACTACGGGTCACCACTGAATCTATGTTATGATGGGTTTTCATGTGTATTTGCAGACTTACACTCATCCGTGGTCAGAATATTAGTTTGTACTTCTATTTCTTTATGAAACTAAATAACATTTTAGGTAATGTTTCAAGAAATAAATCATTATTTATTATCTCAATCGAGTGTAGGATTTAACCTTGAAATTTGTAAAAGGAGGAGGTTGGGTTGTTATACCTCTGAGCGGCACCTTTTTGCACACCATGGGCTAAATGCCTATGTCACAAAGAACCCGAATGCTCAGAGACGGTTGGGGGTGGGGACCCCTGGAACAGCTGCTGGGAGACAGATGGTAGCCTCCCGTCAAGGGTCATCCAGTGTGTTCTTTAACGTGCACAGGGTATGGCTCTTCCGCACACGGGGCCACGGCTTAACGTCCCATCCGACGGACGGCGACCTTTCAAAGCTCATCGGTGTCCCTTACTGGCCATGGGCAGGGCGGGGAATTTTGCGGAGATAAATCCCAACGCTGAACCAGCTGTGACTCGAAACTGTGAACTAAAGATTACAAAACTTGGGACACTACCGACTGAGCCACCCCCGCTCCCAAAAGGAGGAGGAGGTCTCCAGTGAAATGTTTCAAACTGATGATATATACTGAGTGATTGAATGAAACTACGTTACTTTGTAGATCTACGGATAAAAACGGTTAGTTGCACAAAGCTGAAATTTGAAGGGGATAATAATCAGGTCATGCAGAATAAAATGGTAGGTAAAAAATGAAATTCTTATAAAAACTACCAGCGGGTTGAACGTGGTGCTGTACAGAAAAATAATGCAGATTATTTACCAATCACTTGTTAGTAAGAGAATATATCACGTGGTTACAGTATGAAAACAGAAAGCCATGATGAGACCTGACCCTTTTGTAATAGAGAGCATGATCATTTTCACTTTCCCAAACTTTCCAGAAAAGTGAACAGGAAGAGCCGCGACACCGGAACTGAAGGATTGTGCATTATTCGTTAAGCTCTATTTCCAAAACAATACAATAACAAATACACGAATGCTATAGCCGAATATCGCTTACTGAAGAGATGGAGACGCCTTTGAGGAGAATGAGTCACAGAAGAGGGCTCAGAATTTTGAAGAAACGGTTATTAATCGTAATGCCATTGCAGAGGAAGTCTACTGGTTTTTGAACACATTGTAAATGGTTGATGCAGTAGTCTTCTCTTAGAGCCAGGGCCGATGAAACACTCCTGAATCTTGCGTGATCAACTGTCTTTCAAACTCTTACGAAGTGTGTTGCGCTGGTTAATGTACAAAGTGGTATTTTCGTGACTTAGGACTGGATAGGATGGAGCTGGACAACAACTGGCCATGTAACATTTTACGGAGTAAGGAATCGTACTTCCGGCTAAACAGTATTGTCAAATCTCAGAATTGTTGGGTAAGGGAATCGTCACATCCTCTGGGGATGATGAAATTTCACAGCATTCTCCACCTGTTATTGTGTGGTGTGTTTTCAATGCTACTATCATCTAGGAACCCTTCTTCTTCGAGGAGGTCCAAGCCATGATCTCCTAACACGAATAACACAAATGAAGCATGTCCAGAACACAATGCTTCATTTGATACAGTTTCGTGTTATCTCAGTAATAACTCGGATACATAGCTTAGTAACATCTTAAATAAACATTACATTAAAATCATCGCAATCAAATCTATTTCAGTGCCGATTTGCAACAAAATTCGTTCACTATTTTCACAGTTGCGCAGATTTTAATATTTAACAGCTAAAATGACAGTTTAAATAATTGTTCTGCTAAGTTAATAAAAACTAGTTAAAAAGGAAGCAAAACCGTCATACTGAACTACTAATCCATATAAGAGTGTTTTTAGAAGTTCTTGTAATAATTATGTTAATTTCCACTAATTATAAATGACGCTTTGCAGAACAAGGCAACTTGCTAAATGATTCAGCTTCCACACTCAACGCACATTTTTAAAAATTTATTGCGTTCGGAAAAGATATTTTGATTTAAATAGATTTGACTGAGATTTTTGAATTATGAAACAATTTTTATAAAACTCTTATTTAAGGAATTTACCGAATTCTGCAACTGACTTATTATGACATAATATAGGACTGCACTTAATGATGGAACCGCTTAGTGTTGATGTACAGTCGCTCAAAAAATATCCGAACACTTTTGAACATCCAAACGATTTGAGAGTTCAGAATTTCAGAATTTCTGATATCAACAATAGTGTTCGGATATTTTTTTGAGCGAACGTACTCTGCAGGGACTCATCTGTAAACACCGAGAACAGCTTTGAGGTTGGGATGTATGTTATAATGTGGTATCACATAACGTACTATTAACGTTCTTATTAAACAAGCCACCGACCTAGTACACTACGACATTAAAATGCTATATTTATTTTTGCGATTAGTCTTTTTAGCGTTTACCGATTTCAAGAGTGATATTTTTTATGTAATATCCCTTGTAATTAAATACTAGTACAGTTAATACTCACTTGGTATGTTGACATTCGTACAAAAGTGAAGATTCCTACACCAAATATGTTAGTAAAATGAAGAGGCCGTTCTGCATGCACAGCGTGTGGGGTGAAGTGTTAAATACTTCTGATACGTTATATATATTATAAACTACGTGTTCTAAAATAACAGATCCTACACTATTATTCTTCATTTTTAGCGATTTACGTTGGAAGTCACTCAACTGGAATCCATCTTTAGCGAACCGACTCTTCTGTGATTAAACGACTACACAAGACTACACTAAATGATACTATAATTTATAGTGGTAGCTGTTTTCGCCCTCCTTTAATTACTTTTATCTAGCAAATAGCCTAAGATAAAAAATGATGATTTAAGGCTACGCTGAATTAATATCTTCATTATTACACCGATTGCTTTCAGAATGAAATAAAGATTTCTACCTTTTCTAAACCATGCATTTTAAACTTTATATACGAGGTGACCTGAATTGCACAGAATATTTAAGTAAATTTGTAGAGATAGCTCATTGGATATAAGCAATAATTTAAATTTGCACATTTCAGATCATTACTGAAGCAATGCATAAAACAGTAGGCATCATGATATACAAATGGAAGTAGTGTAATTTTCAATTTTAGAGAAGATCAAAAAATATCCTGTAAACATGAAATTCATCGCAATTAGTTCAACTGTTATATCTAGAAATGATCTTGCATGCAGATTTTGTTTTAACATGTAACAGGAAGTTTAAAAAAGCGTTCAAAGAAGCCTCATTGACTTCGATGGAACGAGTGAAAATCTACAGACACTTATCAAAAACAGTTTCAACCTCCTGAATAGGAATGAGTCACGAGGACTGGCTGGAGTAATTGTGTCAGACTTACGATACTACAGGAGATGAGTGTTTCACCTTTGAGTGACACTTCTTGTACACAATGGGCTAAATGACCTAAAGGCTACAAGGACCGAAAGGGCCCAGAGAAAGCTGGGGAAATGGAACCCACGGATCAACAGCAGACAGATTGTAGCCTCATGTCAAGACCATCCAACGGGTTATTTAACGTCTACCAAGCCTAGGCTTAATTATAATAATCATCTACGAAGTCTCGGTGCGCCATCTACCGTATTTATCGTCAATGTTTGCGTACCATCTACCGTATTTATTATCTACCAAGTCTCGGCTTAATCATGATTATCGTCGACCAAGTTGCTCTTCGCCACCACACGGAAATGCGTATTTCAAGCCAAACAGTAAAATACCAAGTTTCTCTACGCCACCACATGGAAACGCGTATTTCAAGCCTAACAGTAAAATACCAGGTTGCTCTATGTCACCACACGGAAATGCGTATTTCAAGCCAAACAGTAAAATACCAAGTTGCTCTTCGCCACCACAAGGAAATGCGTATTTCAAGCCAAACTGTAAAATACCAAGTTTCGCTATGCCACCACATGGAAACGCGTATTTCAAGCCTAACAGTAAAATACCAGGTTGCTCTATGTCACCACACGGAAATGCGTATTTCAAGCCAAACAGTAAAATACCAAGTTGCTCTTCGCCACCACACGGAAATGCGTATTTCAAGCCAAACTGTAAAATACCAAGTTTCTCTACGCCACCACATGGAAACGCGTATTTCAAGCCTAACAGTAAAATACCAAGTTGCTCTATGTCACCACACGGAAACAGGTATTACAAGCCTAACAGTAAAGTACCAAGTTGCTCTTGGCCACCACACGGAAACACGTATTTCAAGGCTATTAACAAATTACCAAGTTGTTCAACGCCACCACACGGAAACGCGTACTACAAGCCTAACCGCAAACTACAAAGTTGCTCTACACCACCACACGGAAACACATATTACATGCCTAACAGCAAAGTATAAAGTTGCTTTTCGCCACCACACGTAAACGCGTATTTCAAGCCTATCAGCAAACTACCAAGTTTCTCTACGCCACCACATGGAAACGCGTATTTCAAGCCTAACAGTAAAATACCAAGTTGCTCTATGTCACCACACGGAAACACGTATTACAAGCCCAACAGTAAAGTACCAAGTTGCTCTTGACCACCACACGGAAACACGTATTTCAAGGCTATAAGCAAATTACCAAGTTGTTCAACGCCACCACACGGAAACGCGTACTACAAGCCTAACCGCAAACTACAAAGTTGCTCTACACCACCACACGGAAACACGTATTACAAGCCTAACAGCAAAGTACAAAGTTGCTTTTCGCCACCACACGTAAACGCGTATTTCAAGCCTATCAGCAAACTACCAAGTTTCTCTACGCCACCACACGTAAACGCGTATTTCAAGCCTATCAGCAAACTACCAAGTTGCTTGGCCACCAAAGGGAAATGGCTACCACAGGGAATTGGCCACCACAGGGCTTGGCCACCACAGGGAAATGTGTATTTCAAACCTATCAGCAAACTACCAAGTTTCTCTTCGCCACCACAGGGAAACATGTATTTCAAGCCTAACAGTTAACTACCAAGTTGTTCTACGCCACCACAAGGAAACGCGTACTAAAAGCCTAGCCGCAAACTACCAAGTTGCTCTTCGCCACCACACGGAAATGCGTACTACAAGCCTAACCGCAAATCATCAAGTTGCTCTACGCCACCACAAGGGTTGAGTTGGATTGTTTTACCTCTGAGCGACACTTTTTTGCACACCATGGGCTAAATGGCCAGGTCACTTGGACCCCGAAGGCTCAGAGAAGGTTGGGGGAGGGGACCCACTGGAACAGCTGTTGGAAGACAGATGGTAGTCTCCCGTCAAGGCCATCCAGCGTGTTCTTTAACGTGCACATGGTATGGCTCTCCCACACATGGGGCCACGGCTTAACGTCCCATCCGACGGACGGCGGCCTTTCCAAGCCCATCGGTGTCCCCTACTAATCGTGGGCAGGGCGGGGAATTTTGCGGAGATAAATCTCAACGCTGACCCAGCTGGGACTCGAACCTGGGAGCTACAGATTACGAGCCTGGCGCGCTACCGACTGAGCCACTCCCGCCCCCCAACCACAAGGAAACGTACAATACGTACCTTACAACAAACCACAAAATTGATCTTGGCCACCACAGGAAAACTCGTTCTTCACACCTAAGAAAAAACTAGCAATTTTCCGGTGGACAACGCATATAAATGCGCAATTCGCGATAGAAATAACGATAAGAAGCAGTGGGGCACTGGGGAAAAATATAAATATTCCCTCAACCAGCTGCTTGCCACATAGGTCTGACAGGACTCTGTTTATACGACACAGTAGGTGTGAAAGGATGGTGGGACCGCAGCAGAAAAAATCACAAACGTCCATGCTTTACAAGGGGCTCGAACCCAGGTCCCTTTGATCAGTAGCCTAGCGCGCTATAAATCAAGTTAATTATTGTTCTCTGAATGGTTCTTGTTGGTTTCAGATTTCCGTAACTAATAACCTTCCTAGTTTATATTTTAATTTTTTGGTTACTGGCGTTCCATGGCCGCGTGGTTTGCACGCATGGCTACTGATCTAAGGGAACTGGGTTTCAAAAATAATAATATCTTTATTAAGCCTTAGTATGGTTATATACATAGATTACCCCGCTAAGCCTTATGGCTTGTCATTCGAACCTCGGCTAAGGCAATGATGTGGGTTGCTTTTATGCTGCGGTCCCGTTCTACTATGGCGTCACAAGCTCGTGCTTAGTTACGGCACCAACAATGCAATCAGTTTCGGTTAATGAGTGACAAATTAAAATCTCAATCAATTATGTTACTTCGTTGCACACCCAATTCTGTTTTGACACGGAATTCTTTTACATGATTTTGATTTAACACAATTTAAGAAAAAATTCCAATTCACGTTTTACACGATTTATTTTGATGTAACACGGTTCAAAAATCTCTATTTGAATTTAATTCTGAAAAAAATATTCAAGACAAAATTGCTAGAATTTACATTTATAAGAAAGATGCCGCTATTATGGTCACATTTTTCGAAGTTGTTTTAACTCTGAAAATATACTACAGCCACACATTTTCTGCACTGAAATCCCCAAAATAAAAACTACACTAACATGACTACACAACAAATTTTCTGTATTTTATTCTGTATTTTACGGAAAAATTGTACAAAACGTACTTCATTCGGAATAAAGTGGCAACACTGAGTTTCGGGAATTCCCCTGAATTTTTATCTTCAATACATATGTTAGTCTTGGTCTCTCATTCGTTTTTAAAGTTAGAAGTGTTAGTTTAAATATGTTTATAAGACCAGCATGGCGAGTACCCTACGACGTATAAAAAAAATAAATAAATAAATACCCCTCAAGCAGCTGCTTGCCACAGAGGTCTGACAGGAGTCTGTCAGTTTATATGCCACAGTAGGAGATCTGAGAGGATGGCAAGACCTCAGCAGAAAAACGACACACACATCCATGCCTAATCCGGGACTCGAACCCAGGTCCCTTAGATCAGTAGCCAAGCGTGCTAACCACTCGGCCACGGGACACGATATCATTAAAATTTCTTCTTCCTACCTACATGACTAAAAGACGGCTCATTTTTCAAACCTCAAGTAATCTCTTCGATTCCCTAGAAGAAAACGTGAAAAATGTCCACTCTATACACGTTTCACTTCAAAAGACTTCATTAACTCTATCCTGATTTAAAACAATCGTAATAATTCGTTGTTGACGTCTGATAATAACATTGATTTAACTGTTGTCTGACTTCGACGGAAGTGACACTTCTCGATATTCGCAACAAAGTTCCTTCTCTTTAAGCTTCCTTTCTCACCATTTTTCGTACCTGGGTGACGCTAATTACGAATATTATCTCACATAATCTAGCATTGGGGATCGCCATCAAATAACCAAAGATAATCCAAAAACGAAAAATTTCCCTCCCTAGATTCGTTAAAATAAAAAATATCCCTCGTGTAACATGCAAGAGCTACGTATTGCGATAAGTAAGCAAACTGAAATATGTGCGCGTCTTAATAATAAATTGGATAAAACATAGAGATGACGTCAGCAACGCGCTTTCGGCAACTTCCCAGCATAATTTCTATAATATGAAGAGGAAAAGCATTTCCAATGTGTCATGAACGCCACACAACAAAAATATATAGTGGAAGAAACAATCACATTTCAATATTCATTTCAATACATATTTCAAAATATTTTTTCTCCTGAGGTCACTTATAATAAGTATCTGATGGACAAAAAAAAAACGGTAACAATGCCATAATACCTCAGTAGCAAAATAATGGCACCATCTCAATAACTTATTCAATATCATTTGCATTTCATATCTCTAACAGCTATACGACATATCTGTAATATCGATTATAAAGAAATTGGTTGCCGTAATATATATATATATGATGAACGCTGCGATATTTAACACGCAAAAAATATTAAATGCAAAGTTCACATGAAACTTTAATCACATTTAGATTTCAGTTTCTCTTAATCGAATAATTAGTGTATTGCACGGGAGAATAGTTTCCCATCTTCGCATTGCATTGTCAGGTATTTATTTCGTGCCTGAAAAATTATTCTTTCGTTCATAACTATAAAAACGTAGATAATGTAGTTCCAAAAACGCCATTTCCATAGCTACAATTAGGGGGAGCCTATTTTGTGTGAACACAAATATTTCATTACGAATAAGTTACTGAATTATGAACGTGAATTCCTATTTATAGAAAGGTAATTGCAACTGTTTATTTCATCTCTCAATAAATAAGATTTACCCTACCATTCACTCTAAATCGAAATATTTATTGACCATAAAGATAATTTTTATTTTTCTAAATACTTCAAATTTCGAGGAAAATGCTTAAGGTGCGATACAAATCCATTCCTATTTTTTTTATCTTATTATAGCACGACGTGCGAATAAGTGTTAATTTTCATTTATGACCCGCAACAGAAATATTAATCTGGAGATTATTCTCAAAAAATAAGTTTTTACCGAAAATGATTTTTAGAAACCGGAATTTCCAAAGCTTCAACGATTCATAAAGGTATAAATGGCTGCTTCCGACGTAAAGCCCTTCAACATCGCAAGTCCATCACTAAAATCTCACCCGAAATATATTAACAATTTTTTTTTACTTCCTCACTGTCTCTTCGACCTCCCCTAACCTTCCTCCGTGGATGGTAGATTGTTGGGTTGTTTTACCTCTGAGCGGCATTTTTTTTCCACTCCATGGGCTAAATGGCCAGGTCACATGGACCCCGAAGACTCTCAGAGAAGGTTGTGGGAGGGGACCCACTGGAACAGCTGTTGGAAGACAAGTGGTAGCCTCGCGTCAGAGCCATGCAACGTGTTCTTTAACATGCACAGGGTATGGCTCTCCCGCACACGGGGCCCCGGATTAACGTCCCATCCGACTGACTACGGCCTTTCCAAGCCCATCAGTGTCCCTTACCGACCGTGGGGAAGGCGGGTAATTTTGCGGAGGTAAATCTCACCGCTGACCCACCTGGGAACTACAGATTACGAGCCTGGCGCGCTACCGACTGAGCTACCCAGCCCCCGCAGAGTTTCTTTCCGTTAAGGAATTAATAACTGCTATAGTTTCTCTTCATGTGCAGTTTTTTTCTGGTTCGAGTAGCACCTGTGACAGCGTCGAGCCCCTCAGTTACGTATATACATACATCATCGCATTGTAACGATATCTGCTTTCGTACTAAGCGGTCTTCCGCATTGCTATTAGAAATGCCACCAAAAGACATACGATCAGAAATAGTGCTCTCATTAAAATGAAAGGGGTTGATGGTATTGCCACAGGATAGGAATATGTATTTCCCAGGGTCGAGTTCAACTAGAGTCAAAGTTCTGTTTCCTTAACGTTAAAACCTCAGACCTTCTGTCGGTTAGAAAGGCGAACACCGATGGTTTCTGTAAAGATCGTCGTCCGTCCGTTATGAGGTAAAGCCATGGTCCGTGTGTGTAGGAGAAATGTACCCTGCACTTGTTAAATAAGACGCTGGATGGCCATGATGTGAGGTTGTCATCTGTCTCTTAACAGATGTGCTGCAGTGGGTTCCGTTCGCCAACTGCATGGAGTCCTGGTGGAGTGGCCATTTTGTCCCATATGTACCAAGAAGTACCTCTCATACGTAAAAGAACACATTATGCATGGAATGGAATAAATTTCGTGTTACATTCGTTGCCACATTAAATCCTTCAATCATCTGTGAAACCTTTACCGAATTAAATAATAGCGTGAAATTACGACTATTTTAAATGCTCAAAACGTCACAATGCTACAAGCATCGTAACCTTTTTAAACATTAACCGTAATTATGCAGAATTTAGTACGTTATATATATATATAATTTTTTTAAAGTAAATACGAGCAAAAGATTAATTTCTTTAGGTGCAGTAAAGTGCCGTACACCAAAAATCGACAACGCCCAAATTTATCAGTAAAACGCTCAGCACATCACAAACTTCTAGGACTTTAAAAATATTCCCTGCCGTAATATATTTGCATCACATCGGTCGTACTAAGAGTTCCCTGAAGTGAACGTTACTTTAACAGTATCATGCCGCGATAAAGGAGTCCGTTACATTCCATAACTATTCGTAATTCAGGAAATCCTTATTCGCTTAAGCTCACCTGCAGAAAAGGGTCCTACGTGTGTTAATAACAGAAATAACGATATCTAAATAACCAATGTAACCTACTTCAGTTGAAAACGTAAGTTTTATATTCACTGGTAACTGTTACAATGTATCGAAAACAGTTCCTTACGTGGTTTCTTATCATAGGATAAGAAGTTCGGAAAAATAATTAACCTTTCACGATGAAAGAGAAACGAATAAAACAGCTGGTATGCTAAAGAAGCGATGACACAACAATGCTTTTAGAAACGTTAACCCGGAAACGACATTTATTTGTTTCGTGATTAGCATTTCCATCCCGAATAAGTTTTAGCAAGCAATAGATTCATAGTACATTCCTGAAATCTAACTAATCCTCCTACTTGACGAAATAGAAGTAAAAGTGGTTAGTTAATATTCCAAAAGGGAGCGAAGAATTAATCCTTTCAGAAACAGAAGCGGCAGGTCAATTGATCAACTGCACCGTTAATAAATAGATTGTAATATTTTTTTGCCTTTAACAACTTGCCTATAAAGAACTAAGTCACTGACCAGATATTACCGAACTTTTTAAAAATGACTGACATCGGAAGATTGTTTCGATATATGGAAAAATTCTGGTAATGACATTTTGATTGAAATTTTACAATAAAGAATTTGTATACATATATACGTTTTATTTTATTCCGATTGTTATAGTATAACTATAGTTTTCTGTATCTATACATGGGGTACGACATTAACATACACATTTCCAGGGGGTACGTGAAGCATAAAAGGTCGAGAACCACTGCTCTATTATTTATATAAAGTTCAAAGAGATGACGTCATAAGCGTAAAGTTAGCAAAGCCAATACTAAATAAATGAAAAATGAATACTCCCTCAAGCGGCTGCTTGCCAATAGATCTGACAGGAGCCTGTCAGTTTATATGCCATAATAAAAGATCTGAGAGGATGGCAGAACCTCAGCAGGAAGAACGACACATACATCCATGCCTTACCTGTGGCTCGAACCCAGATCCCTTAGAGCAGTAGCCAAGCGCGCTAACCACTCGGCCACGGGACGAACCAAACTGTCGTAAAATCAGAATATTGTTAGAATAAAAATTTGATGAAAACCGAAAGAAAAGAGTGTAGAAATTCTGTACGTACCATTCCCTGGGCAGGTGAAATAAAACGTTGGATGGGAGGCTACCATTTGTCTCTCAATAGCTGTTCCAGTGGGTCCCCAACCTTCTCAGAGACCTCTGGATCTTTATGACCTGGCCATTTAGCCCATTCTGTGCAAAAAACTACCGCTCAGAGAAAACAACCCACGTACGAAAACGCTGGATGACCTTGACGGGTGGCTACCATCTGTCTCCTAACAGCTGTTCTATTGGGTCACCTTCTCACAACTTAAACTGTATCCTCTGGTCTTTATGACCTGGCCATTTAGCCCATTGTGTGCAAAAAACTACAGCTCAGAGATAAACCAACGTAAAAAACACGCTGGATGACCTTGACGGGAGGCTACAATCTGTCTCCTAACAGCTGTTCTATTGGGTCACCTGCCCACAACCTTCTCTTAGCCTTTGGGTTCTTTGTTACCTGGTCATTTAGCCCCTTGTGTACAAAAAATTGCCTCTCAGAGGTAAAACAATCCAACCCAACACATTTCTTCTCTATGGCGTATTAAAGTGATCAAAGGGAGCCGGGTTCGAGCACCAGATAAGGCATGGATGTTTCTGTTGTCTCTGCTGAGGTCTCACCATCCTCACAGACCTTCGACTATGGCTCAGAAACTGACAGGCTCATGTCAGATCGTTGTGGCAAGCAGCTGCTTGAGGGAGTATTTTTTTAATTTTTTATTTTATTTATGAAGATATTTTCACCCTTTTCCCTAAAATCTAAAGCGTTTTTGGATTGCAAAATAAAATAATCTTTAGAGGTTAACTGTTTAGGGTGTGAAATGACTCCTATATTAAGCAGTTAATCCCTGTAGTCTGTAAAACAGAAATTCGCAAAAATTATGCTGTTGTTTAGGTATATTTTTATATTTTGCATTTGTATATAAATCTCTTAACTGAGCTTAGAATTAATCAGAACCAGATTTATTTGTCTTTTGAAGACGTTGTTCAAATTTCTGAGTACCAATTACATTACGGTGCTATGAAAACTGTTTGTATTGAAAGTCAACTAATTGTGCTCTCATATTTCTGAAATTTTTTTTAATTAATTTCGAAATATTCCATGATATTTTAATACAGTCACAATAAATTAGTTTATTACTTGCCATTTTTTAAATAAATAGCTTATAATTGAATTTTAAACAAATTCAAATAATAAAAAAAAAGAACGCATTTTTTTTTTTACGATTTTCGTGACTATTTTGTTCAACAGATGTCAGGACAATATAGATATGACCTTCCCCGAACAGCTGAATAGCAAAAGCAGAATAATGGGTTGGGTTGTTTTGCCTCTGAGCGGCACTTTTTTGCACACCATGGGTTAAATGGCCAGGTCACATGGACCCCGAAGGCTCAGAGAAAGTTGGGGGAGGGGACCCACTGGAACAGCTGTTGGGAGACAGATGGTAGCCTCCCGTGAAGGCCATCCAGCGTGTTCTTTAACGTGCACAGGGTATGGCTCTCCCGCACACGGGGCCACGGCTTAACATCCCAACCGACGGACGGCGGCCTTTCCAAGCCCGTCGGTGTCCCCTACTGACACCTACCGTGGGCAGGGCGGGGAATTTTGCGGAGATAAATCTCAACGCTGACCCAGCTGGGACTCGAACCTGGGAACTACAGATTACGAGCCTGGCGCGCTACCGACTGAGCCACCCCCGCCCCGCCCCACAAAATATTAGAGAATTTATCTGCTATGTGAATGGGAGTCTTGCTTGCAAGTTCTGTAACTTCTAACATATTCATTTAATGAAGAAATATTGCTAAAAATAAATTCATAATCTTATCCATTTAAATCTCGATTTTCAACAGCATTCGTCAAGTATTTAAGGAATTATGGAAGCCAGAATATTTCACAACAGCAATGTGCCATAAGAATTTATTTCAGATATTAATTAAAACTTAATAAATATTTCTTCAAATCACTTAATAAAATATAAATTTTAAAAGTTTCATAACGATTATTTCGATTCTAGATAATTATGAATGATTTTTATGAAACAAGATAATTTATTATTAAATTTTCCAGCGTCCATAACTCTTTAATTACTGAACGAATATTGATAAGAAATCGAGAATTTAAATAAATTCGATTTAACTTCAGTCACAGTTTTTCATTAAATGCATCAAATGCGTATATATAAAATCTGAGTTTGGTGTTTATCGGCAACCTAGACAGCAGTAACATCCTGGCAAACACAAGGAGACAACTATCCTTCTGCAGAGACGAGCGACTCGAAAAAGATCTAGCCCTGACGGGTCTACAATTACCAATCTACAATCTATATCCTCATCACATTTCTCTATTAAATGCACATTTTAGATGTTATAGAACAGAGACGACCAAACAGTGGATGGAATAGCTGCCGGTTTTAGATGGAAAAGATTTTAATTAATGTAACAATGTCACGTTAGTATGTTTGATGCTAAATTGTTTTTTTTATACTTAGTTGGTCAAGTAGTGTTAAATCATTATTATGACTTATGTACTAAGGTCGATAGCGAAGATTTTCTGTCTTAATAGTCGGGGCGGTGTGGCTCAGTCGGTAGCGCGCCAGGCTCGTAATCTGTAGTTCCCAGTTTCGAGTCCCAACTGTGTCAGCGTTGAAATGTATCTCCTCAAAATTCCCCACCCTGCCCACAGTCAGTAGGAGACACCGATGGGATTGGAAAGGCCACCGTCCTTCGGATGAGACGTTAAGTCGTGGCCCCGTGTGCAGGAGAGCCATACCCTGTGCACGTTAAAGAACACGCTGGATGGCCTTGACGGGAGGCTACCATCTGTCTCCCAACAACTGTTCCAGTGGGTCCCCTCCCCCAACCTTCTCTGAGCCTTCGGGGTCCATGTGACCTGGCCATTTAGCCCAAGGTGTGCAGAAAAGTGCCGCTCAGAGGTAAAACAACCCAACAACCCAACCCAACTAAATAGTCGATCGCAGAGTCTAAAAATTTGGTCCTCCCTGCTATGGAACTTCATAGTTAGATTCCCAATGAAATAACATGGAAAGATAATGCTATAGCTTTCTTTGAGCATAATATTATTACTACCAATTTAAAATATTTCACTAATTCAAATATTGTGTTACTTTACAAAAATAGTGCTAGGTATAGTAATAAAAATGTCGATCATTTTCTTCGACTCGGACATCATGTCCCCCCTCCATCTCTTCTGGGGGCGGGAGTGGCTCGGTTGGTAACGCGCCAGGCTCGTGATCTGTAGTTCCCAGGTTCGAGTCCCATCTGGGTCAGCGTTGAGATTTATCTTCGCAAATTCCCTGCCCTGCCCATGGTCAGTAGGGGACACCAATGGGCTTGGAAAACCCGCCGTCCGTCGGATGGGACGTTAAGCCTTGGCCCCGTGTACGGGAGAGCCATACCCTGTGCACGTTAAAGAACACGCTGGATGGTCTTGACGGGAGGCTACCATCTGTCTCCCAACAGCTGTTCCAGTGGGTCCCCTCCCCTAACCTTCTCTGAGCCTACGGCGTCCATGTGACCTGGCCATTTAGCCCATGATGAGCAAAAAAGTGCCGCTCAGAGGTAAAACAACCCAACCCTTCTTTTCTGAAACCAGTCTTGTACATATATATGACTAATGGAATGTTGAAGTTTAAAACAGTTTTTGTGAGCTTTCTGAACTGCACAAATATGTGTATGAACCAGGGCGCATTAAGCAATTTGGAGTTCTGGAGCCAGGTTCCAAATGGGTGCCGGGAACAAAGTTCTAAATAAGAGCCTTAGAGCAATATTCTAAATGGAGCCCTTTTATCCTCCTACACTGAAAAATGAAGTAAATTGTACTACTTATGTAAAATCGTCGATTGACGTGATAAAAATAAATATTACTTTAAAACAAGCAAAAACAAAACAGGAGGGGCCCTGTAGGTCGGGAGAAGTAATGAAATAAAAAGACCAACATATAAAGAGTCAATTCTGTGCTGCAACATAAACTTTGTACGTATTGCATTTAAAAAATGATTACTTTTAAACTTTAATTTTTTAGCAAGTTTACCATTTCATGGTTAATTTAAAAAATCGAGTATTAATATCAAAATAATCTTGCCAAAATCCATTGCTTATGAATTTCCCTTAACAATAAATAAGCTCTATAGCAATAGTAATTAAATTATTAAATTAGATAAAGAATTGCTTTGGAAACAATTTAAAATTTGTTCTTTAAAGAATTACCGTTAAATAATATTATTGGGCAAACGTTTGAAAATTTCGGATTCTAATGAATAATAATTTTCAAATGTAACACGATTATTTTTAAACATATTTTTCGTTATTCCCGTTGTATCTCTGAGAAAGATTCTAGTTTATTGCATTTGATTAACCATCTGTCTGATTCTTTACCATATGACTTCGAACAGCTCGCTATATACTTACCATTGGGTTCGAGCCCCGGGTAAGGCATGGATGTATGTGTCGTTTTTCTGCTGAGGTCCTGCCATCCTCTCAGACCTTCTACTCTGGCATATAAACTGACAGGCTCCTGTCAGACCTCTGTGGCAAGAGGCTGCTTCAGGAGGTTATTTATATTTATATTATAGCGTAGGTTAGGTGACCGCGGAACGGTGCTGCCCTCATGTGGCAAGTTCTGAAGCTTCCAATGCGCGCTCGCTAACATGGAGATTTGCGGAAATCCGCACGCATTCCCATTACATAGGCACTGATTATACCATGTAATCAGTCATTGGAAGTTGCCTTAAATATAATTGAAGATGATGGTCGGCAAAACAATTTCTAAATATAACAGCTGAGCTAATTGCGATGAATTTCATGTTTACAGAACATTTTTTATCTTCTGTAAAATTTAAAATTACACCTCTTCCATTTGTATATCATGATGCCTACTGTACTATTGCTTCAGTAATGATCTGAAATGTGGAAATTCAAAACATTGATTAAATCCACTGAGTTCTCTCTACATATTTACTTAAATATTTTCAGTTTAATTTGGGTAACCTCTTATATAAAGTTTAAGATGCATGGTTTAGAAAAGGTAGAAAACTTTATTTCATTCTGAAAGCAGTCAGTGTAAATAATTAATATTTTTTTCAACGAAACTTTAAATCCTCATTTTTTTTATCGTATGCTATTTGTTAGATAAAAGTAATTAAAGGTGGCTGGAAACAGCTACCACTATAAATTATAATATCATTTAGTGTAGTTTTGTTCAGTCGTCTAATCAGCAATATCCCTAATTATATTGATGGATTCCAGTTCAGTGACTTCCAACGTAAGTCGCTAAAAATTAACAATAATAGTGTACGACCTGTTATTTTACAACAGGTCGTTTATAATATATATAACGTATCAGGAGGATTTAACACTTCACCTCACCCGCTGTACGTAGCAGGACTGCCTCTTCATTTTATTAGCGTATTTTGTGTAGGAATCTTCACTTTCGTACGAATGTCAACATACCAAGTGAGCATTAACTGTACTCGTATTTAATTACAAAGGATATTACATAAAAAGAACATGATTTTTTAAATCAGAAAACGCTAAAATGACTAATCGCAAAAATAAATACATCATTTTAATGTCGTAGTGTACTTGGTCGGTGACTTGTTTAACGAAATGCATGTTTAGGTGAATTCTGTAGATGAGAATGTGTAATGCCAAAATAAATATCATGTTAATAACATTCAACTGACGAATTGATAGTGCACAAACAATGTAAAGCGGAAGACCTATTGATAACGCTGAAGATTTAATTCATCAATATTTCTCTGCATTTGAGATTTATATAATTCTTTTCCTGAATGGTTGGAAAATGATCTTCTCTGTTGTCCTTGTGCACAATAAACTCAACCGTAGAGCTCCAGTTACATATTCAGGACATCCAGAGTCTCCATTTCATAATAAGTCATTGTTAAAAAGTTCGAGGAAATCTATTGACATCTTCCCATTATTACCTGTTTACGTACTCTTTGGAATTACGATTTTACGGAGATTCCAATATATCATAAGTTACCTTACGATGAAAAGAATTTTGGAAAAGACTTGTATATCTCACAGGAAATCAATTTACAGTCTACAGTTTGATAATCATATCGTAATCTTTTATGTCAATTTCTGAAGAGAAAGATTCGATTTCTCTTTTTAAATCTCTAATGGACGGAAAATCTGAAATAGTCATTTTATGCAATATATTTCAATAAATTAATTCTTTAAATCATGGCATCAATAAATGAATCATAAAAGACACTTCTTAATTACGTAGAACATTAATTATTTCGCTACAGAATATTACATATTTTTACAATAAATGTAAACATTTGAATCATCTTTGACGAAACAAGGCGCACGAGAGGTTTTCAGTAACAATTTGTTCCTTTTCTCATTTCAAATCTTCTTCACAGAAAGAGGAATTCCCTGTCGGTTCCTGGTAGAAAGTTGAAATAGATGAATATATAATCGTGTAAGGTATAACTACGAATACAGGTAATCATAAGAGGTAAGTGAAATTAGATATTTTGCCATAAAAATTTACAAAAACAGTATGCTAAGCAAAGTTTTAGGATTGTACGTATTTTACCATGGTTTCCATAAATTAAGACTTAAAAACAACCTGAAAGCACTATTTTCTCGAAATCCATTTTGATCTCTTACGTGTGAATGGGAATATAAGTTGAGTTGTGTTCTTTTACCTATGAGTAGCACCTTTTTATACACAATTTGCTAAGTGGCCAAGTCACAACGACCCTGAAGGGGAAAACCACTTGATAACTGCTACAAGACAGACGGTAGCCTCCCTTCAATGCCATTCATGGTGTTCTTTAAGCTCAGGGTTCCATCAGTGGTCAAGTAAGCACATCACTATATGGTTCCCATTGCACCATGCGATGAAGTTGACCGTCAGGTGAGAGACTGAAGGGATTGATTATGCCCTTCGACAGTGAGTTTGCGCACCCATTTGTGTGTATGGCGAAAAGAGACTGTTCAGTGAGGTTATGCATCATCTTTCACAGCCTCAATGTCATCACTGGGTGGCAAACCCAATAGAATTGCTGCACCAAGTGGAACGGACGAGCTATATAGCAACTCTGGATATGCAAAAGGGATACTGGCAAATTCCAATCAGCCCCTGTAGTAAAGGTTACACAGCATTCGTGACCCACCGAGGGATGTACCAGTGCGAAATGCTTCTCTTCGTGCTGAAGAACCGTGGGGCATTTTTCCAGAAAAATGTGTATACCATAATTACGCCCCATATTGATTATTGCTGCGCATATCTAGATGATATAGCTTTCTTTTTCGAACAGATGGGAGGATCATCTTAACATCTTGGAGCTCAATGTCAAATTGATTCATTTAAGATCATTTAGGGAAGTGATCATTTAGGGATATCAATGTCAAATATTTCACAATCAACCTAGTAAAGTATACTTGGTGGATTAGCGAGACCAAATATTTTGGCCACATTGTGGGTCCTTCAGGCACTGCCCCCACCATGCAAAACTAGAGGTCATCAGAAAGATGAAAGCTCCTCGAATGAAGAAGGAACTAAAGAGAATATTAGGACCCTTCGGATATTACCGACACTACCTAGATTAGTATGCAACGATTGCAAAGCCACTCTGAGACGTGACTCTGAAGCAGGCATCAGCACAGTTGCAATGGTGCATACAAGCAGATAAGGCATTCGAGGCACAGAGTGGGGGGCAGCTCTGCGAGGCAGCAGAATGGAATACGCCTCCAGAATGCAAAATGCAGAATGTAAGGTCCTGCGTGACATTACATTCTGCATTGAAATGCATCTGCGCCTGCGGTCTGCGCATGTCTCTCCCAGATTGAACATCCCATCGCTTTTACTTCTAAGAAGCTCACGGAACCCAGCAGAAATGTGGTGGTGATGTGTGTGTCGAAGGGTTTGGGTGGGGCGTTAGAATTTAGCATTTCAAACTAATGGAAGTGTCAGGAACATCAAATGGCAATATTAAATATGTTACTACCAATCCATCTAAAATCTGCATTTCCTAATTTTTCTTTAAATATAATTATACGCTATTATTGAAAGACTATTTACTTTATTAACCAACATCTCTCCTTTCAGTTTCACTCTGTAGACTTCGTGATTTGCACGACTGAAATTTTAGACATTTAATTCAAGTTTTTTACGCAACAGCCGAGTAATTTTTTTCAACTTCTTTTCTCTGTCAGCAGAAACATCGCTTCATTTTCATAAAATAAACTTTTCTTTCAATTTGTGACTTTATTCAAGTACATTTTTTTCTCTTTAAAATATCATCTTTGAATTTTCAAATTAGCTTTTTATCATTATCGAAAGTCATTTTTCTCTTAGGTCATCTATCAATAATGCAGTAACGTTTGCAGATGTTTCTACGGATTTTATCTACTATCCGTGGTTATTTAAATATTTTATCTCAGTCTTAAGGGACCAGCACGCACACCCTTTCAGAATACTAGAAAGGGTAAGAGAGTGTCTAAAAATATTTAACATATTTAGCAAATTTGAAAGACCTGTAAAATCGAGAGGGAGGATGTATTGTACTACATTAATCTGGTCTTTTGCGCGCCCCACTTGCATTTTTCCGGCTAGATAATGTTCTTGCCCGCACTCCCTCCCCTTCGATATTTTGTTGATCTGGGCTCGGTCACTATTATTCTGACGTCTTATAATGCATCCCATGTTACTCTATATGTAACACGATAGGATATATTAGAGATTCCATCCATTATCCACCAGAAATAAACGTTTTTTTCAGGGGATTGCTTCTATTCTTGACTTCTTATAATGCTTCCTGTGGAAACATTTGTTATTTGTAATTAACCGGTTTGAAAGAATAGTGGTAGTTAGAGCAGGAGTAAATATACCTTTGGGTTGATTGGCGTAATCACTGTATCGAGTCTAAACAGATGGAAAGGCCGTTCACCCACATGGATATCAGCAAAAGGAAAAATACAAGAAGGAAGTAGCAACTATTGATGTTTTTCCTTAAAAAGGACGTAATCATGCATCCTATGGATGCATTCCGCATTGCTGTTACAACTGGGAACCAACTGTGGATAAAACGAAACATTTCATCTTTGTAATTAACAGGTTTGAAATAAAAGCGGTAGTTTAATCAGGAGTAAAGAAAAATTTTGAGACCGATTGGCAGAGTCACCGATTGAGTCTAAACGTATCGAAAGGCCGTTCACAATATGAATATCAGCAAGAGGGAAAATACAAGCAGGAGAGCAGCAACTGTTGATGTTTTTCCTTAAAAACGACGTAACAAAATTGTTCACGGATGAGTCTCGAACGTAACCCTGTATACCTTTAGCCCTGTATAAGCGGAGGATGATAGCGAAGATGAGAGAAGAATTGAAGAATCTCTAGCTAGATATCCTGCATCATCCATCACATAATTATCTCCCAACTCCATCTGCAATAAAAACAATTCGTCATTTCCTTTTTAAGATAAAGGTTTCAAAATTTAATTCTTTAAAATATATTTTATTCTATTAATTTTACATGGGAGTGCGACAATTGGGTGGAAGTCAACTAGGTTGATAACAAATGGAAATGCGACAATTCGTTGGATACGAAAAAAGGGAGGATACGACAATTGGAGAGATAATTGGATGGAAAACAATTAGGAGGATATGACAATTGGGTTCAAATAAGCAAATTATGAGAAATAACAATTATCCATGTTAAAAATTATTACTGACATTGCGGGAATCGAACCCGCAACTCTCTAGATACATACGAGAGCACTCTACCATAAGAACTACGCTTCAGACGAAAATACTCTTCCAGGAATAGACATAAATCGTTCACTGAAATGTGGCCGAAATAATTCTAAATTACAGGAGCGCACTGCAGTATTTGTGTCTATTCTCCTTAATCCTTTTTTTGATATAGGTTTTGCAGTCACCCTCTTTAATCCGACACTACACTACGGCAGAATTTTTACGAAGCCTGTTCCTTCTAAACGTAGTAAACGGAAAATAAAAGAAATGCCGTCCTGCAAAACAAAGCTTCATAAGATAATCTGTTTTTCCCTCTAATACAACCCTCACTAAGACTAAATTTCCACAAAAAATTTTATAATAGAAATAATTGGAAACAATTAAATGTATCATAGGGAATTAAAACAGCCCATATCGAGAATTTTTCTACCTAATGCGATTTTCATTAAAACGGATTCTTAAATTTTTGTTCTATTCTCTTGTTTTAAGTGAAACAGTCTCAAATAAAAGGATCGACTAACGGACACGACGATGCATAAGACTACCGGTATTCCCTTTATGCAATAAAATTAATATTTGAAAGATCCTTTATTTCTGATAGAAAAAATTTGAAATTTATGAAATGTATTACAGAAAATGGAAACAGGCGTTTTTGAGAATTATTTTCGCTTATTAGTTATAACGTACTTTTATGTTCTTTCCTGCAACTAAATGAAGCAAAGTGAAACGAAATAACGCAGTACAAGAAAATCAAATGGAAAAAAAAATCAGCATGCTCATTAAACCCGACATTTAATGGAACGATTTTTGATCATCATCATCATCCTCAAGCAGCCATGTTTACGGAGTTCCAACCAGACATTGCAATTTAGTTCTCCAAGCAAGTCTGTCCTGAGCTACATCTGCTGCATCTGGCCACTGCACACCAATTCTAACAAGGTCCTGTTCGACATTGTCTGCCCACCGCATCCTAGGTCTCCCCCTCCTTCTGAGGCCTTTAGGCACACTGTTCATAACCCTATTTGCCAATCTATAATTATTCATACGGGAAACATGGCCAAACCAACGGAGTCTCTCTCTACACAAATGCAGCTTAAAGGAGGTTGCGAACTCCTTTGCCTAACCTCATCATTAGTTACAAAGTTGAACCACCTAATGCCCAAGATACTGCGTAAGCATCTCGAATCAAAAGCATTTAGTTTCCTGTTTACTTTACTTCCAATGAATCTCCTTTCTTCATTGAATCTTTCATTGAAACCTTCCTAAACATTATTTTTTTTCTCAAAAAAAGAAACGGAAATCATGGGATGTCAGGCAGGAAATTGAAACAGCCAATATATACACACCGTCCACTGAATTAAAAACCTTTATGCACATATACGTAAACGTCAGTTGCGCAGCGTATGTGCAAAATACGTGATCACGTGCATCGCCACATGATCTAGGCAGCTATTCAAGACTTCTGCTCGTCAGCAGTGTGATGTTTCGTTTAAAAGGAGTAGAAATGGAAAAATGTCGTCCAAACCAGTTTTGTCAGAGTAAACAATTGTTAAGCATCGGCTGTTCCGCATCTTGTAATGTTTTCGTTCGATTTCTGAGTGTTCGATTCATAAAATATGCTTTAAAAATATCGATTGCTTCGATATATCGAATCAGATAGAATAGGTTCAAAGCTTTATTAAAATTCGAGTAAGAAAAAATATTTGTTATATCGAATGCTTAAAATTCCCTGTGCATTTCTATTTGTTTCATTACAAAAAAAAAATATTTTATCGAATGTCGTATTAGTGAGAGTATTTACAGTTCTAGTCTCTTTGGTTGCCTCTGGTGCCATCTTTTGATATCCCTATTACTTTTTGTTCAGAAAATTGGCTGTGGAAAATAAAATTCGTTTAAATGAAATTCAGTTCAAAGAAAGTGAAAATTATCGTTCATGTAGTGAAATGGGTAAAATATAATATCAGATAGATTCATTGAAACGAGTTTTCAAAAAATTCGATGTATTGGAATATCAGATTAGAGAGAGTAGATGTAAATGCTTTAATGAGTAAAAGACCAGATGGAATAAATGATGTTCTTTGCAGTTTTTTTCCTGGGTTCCTTCGATTACAAATAATCGATTAATTTATTTTAATCAATGTCGTATTACAGAGAATGAAGACAAATGCGTCATTAATCTTGGATTAGCTAAAATACTTGTAAATGACGGATGGTTTAGTTTCCCAAAGGCATTTCTTTGATATTTGATTGGTTAGTTCAGAAAGGAAAGGGTTTTTCGTTTTATTCAATGTAGGATTTGTGAGAATACAAAATTCTTTTTCTGATTACGTTCCTGCAAGTGCTTTCCTTTAACTTAAGACCTCCTTTCCTTTGACTTTAGAAGAAACGTAATGAAACTGATTCGTGAAAATCCGTTTCGAGCAAAGCCTGATTAGCGAGAATAACAATATTGGTGGATGTTATCATTTGCTTTTATATGTTTTTCGATTTCCGTTTGTTTCTATAAGAAGAAAAGGATCTTCAAAACATTCTTTTTTTTATTCCAGCTCGTTTTACTTCGAACGAACAGCATGGAACATAAATGTAAAATTCCGTTGTATAGAAAGTCAGATTAGCGAGAATAATTCTCAATCTCATTTGTTTTTGATTTCCTGTAACACTTTCGATTGTTTCCCATTGTTTCCTTTATAAGAAAATTATCTTTTAAATATTCATTCTATTGAGTGTCAGATTATTCCGAATAATGGTAGTCTTATGCATTTTCGTTTCCTGTAGTCGTTCCCTGTATTTGAGATTGTTTCACTTAGAACGAACAGAATAAAATAGAAATATCAGAATCCGTTGTATCGAAAGTCGGATTAGCGAGAATAATTCTCAATATGAGTTGTTTTGATTTCGTGTATACATTTGATTAATTGCCGATTGTTTCGTTTAGAAGTAAAGGATCTTTAAAATATCCTTTTCATTGAATGTCGGATTACTGAGAATATATTGGTAGTCATGTATTTTTGTTTCATTTAATCATTCCTTTTATTTAAGATTGTTTCCATTACAACGGACAGAACAAAATAGAAATATCATAATCCGTTGTTTCCAAAGTCGGATTAGCGACAATAATTCTAAATATCGGTTGTTTTGCTTTTCTCTAATACATTTGATTGTTTTCTGACTGTTTCTTTTAGAAAATTTCGTTTTATTGAGGGTCTTATTGTGGGAAAGCATATTAGTCTATGAAACTTTGTTTTGCAGTAGTGCTTTTCTTTCATTTTCCTTTTACTACGTTTAGAAAGAACGGACTTCATAAAATATCCGCCTTAGTGCGTTGTCGGATTAAAGGGGATAGATGCAAATCATTTATTGAAAAATGGATTACAGAGAATAGATACAAATATTGCATTGCGTTCGTGTAATTTGGAATTATATCGGTCAGAAGGAATACATTTGTAAAAAGATTCGCTCTACTCAAAGTCGGATTAAAGATAATAGAAGTAGTTGTTATATCTCTTGTAATTAAATACTAGTACAGTTTTGTACTCGTACAAAAGTGAAGATTCCTACAGAAAATACGTTAGTAAAATGAAGAGGCGGTCCTGCTATGTACAGCGGGTGGGGTGAAGTGTTAAATCCTTCTAATACGTTATATATATCATAAACGACCTGTTATAAAATAACAGGTTATATGGTAACATGTTATAAAATAACAGGTCGTACACTAGTATTGCTAATTTTTAGCGACTTACGTTCGAAGTCACTGAACTGGAATCCATTTTAGCACGGAAGATGGATGTCTAACTAAACGACCACACAAAACTACACTAAATGATATTATAATTTATAGTGGTAGCTGTTTTCACCCTACTTTAATTTTTTTTGTCTAGCAAATAACATATGATAAAAAACGATTATTTAAAGTTTCTTTGAAATAATATCTTCATCATTATACTGACTGCTTTCAGATTGAAATAGAGATTTCTACCCTTTCTAAACCATGCATCTTAATCTTTATATACGAGGTGACCTAAATTAAACTGACAATATTTAAGTAAATTTGTAGAGATAACTCAGTGGATATAAGCAATAATTTAAATTTCCACATTTCAGATAATTACTGAAGCAAAGCATAAAACAGTAGACATCATGATATACAAATGGAAGTTGTGTAATATTCAATTTTAGAGAAGATCAAAAAATGCCCTCTAAACATGAAATTCATCGCAATTAGCTCAGCTGTTATATCTAGAAATTGTTTGTTTACCATTACCTTCAATTATATTTAAGTCAACTTCCAATGACTGATTGGTATAATAAAGGTAATATAAAGGTAATAATGGTATAAAAAAGCCCTCAATAGAAGAGATCTCAGTCGGCAGATGGTAGCTCAGCAGTTAGAGTACCTGACCCATGTCATCAGGAGATCGTAGGTTTGTGTCCCACCAGGATTAAATCGATTTTTTCTCTGTTTGGCATTGTTCAGCTTAGAGGTGCTTATCTGTGTTTGCTTATTATTAAAGAAATTAGTTTAATTAAGATAATTAAAAATATATGTTTAGTTAAAAATATATTAATTGTACTGTTAAAAATATTCTTCCAAAATTATATATATATATATTTAATTTTGTGTATTGCAAATAAAAAGAATGTTTTAGGAAGACTTTTAGGGGTGACGTTTGAAATGGCTTCCTCAAAGGTAAAACATCCCCGCTCAGAGGTAAAGCATCCCAACTCAAATCGGAACAGAGTACTTCGTGTGCTAAACTACAGGCTGAGGTTACCAGATTGAAAAAACGTGTAAATGCACAATATAAAGTGATTAAAAGTGGTTAGCGTTCTAGGCTCCTGATCAAAGGGACCTAGGTTCGAGCCTCGGTTAAGACATGGATGTATGCTGTATTTCTTCTGAGGTTTCACCATCCTCACTGATCTCCTAATACGGCATATTAAACTGTTAGGCTCCCTGTCAGACCTCTGTGACAAGTAGCTGTTTAAGGGGTATTTATTTATATTATTGTAGTGTAATAAAGGAAAAAAATCATTTAGAATATTCTAGTTTTGCATATATATATATAGCATAATTTTGACAGATTTCGGAATATGTAGAAATATTTTTATAAAGCTCGCTTATGCTACAAGTACAAGTTGTAAAAGTATAAATCAGAGCCCAAATAAAAAATATTGCCATATCGTTTCAGGAATGTTAAGCATTTTTATTTTTTAAGTAAAAATTTAATATCTAAGACTGAATGTATGAAAGAACAGTTATTGCTTTCATTTTTATTATTTTAAGTAATTCTGATTAACTTAACAATCAATAAATATTAGTATAAAATGCTGAGAATAGAAAGCACTTCCATGATTTTTAAGTAACAAAATCCTAAAATTTTCAAGTAACAAATTCTATTTTTGCATAGTTGCTCCGTCCAAATGTGTGTGCTGACGAAGCTAGTTCATGTCAGCTAGCCTAACTGACGCACACGCAGAGCACAGACATGGCGCCAATGAACGCCGTTTGCCAACCTCTCCCTATACAGGACCACTAAAAACAGCGGATCGCCAGCGCCACAATAGGTAACTTAGTCATTATGACAGTCATGGTTTGCTTAATACTTGAAGTTGAGGAAGAATGGGGCCATTTTAAACAGGCTTTTTTGGAAACTAACAGTACTCTTTTAGGGAAAAAGGAGAAGAGGAGACAGAATTATTTAAGTGATAAGGCACTTGAGCTTATTTCATAAAGAAGGAACTGCAGGAATGTCCTTAATCAGTACCCTACTAGTCCTAATAGAAAGCATTACAAAGAACTTGATAAACGTGTGAAGGATCAGTTAGCTACTGATAAGAATTTTTGGCTTGATGGCCTGGCTGACAAAGCTGAGGAAGCAGTTAGACAGCACAACAGCCGAGAGCTGTACCAGATAGTTAATGTTTTGTGTGGTAGAAAACGAACAGGTATACAGGGATTGAAGGATAAACAAGGTAAGGTTATAGAAGGTGAGGATTCTGTCATGGCTAGGTGGGCTGAGCATTTAAGTGATGTTCTAAACAATGTGGTTACTTCTATTCCCATTGTTTGCAATGATGATAGATGCATTGTTGGCTTTAATGTTGGCCCTATAACACAATCTGAAGTTAGTTTGGCAATTTCTAAACTTAAACTTCATAAATCCCCAGGGGTGGATGAAATTACTACGGAAATGCTTAGAGCTGGGAATGTTTCAGTTACAATTTGGATGACTGAAATTTTGAATAACGTTTATGATAAAGGCATGGTTCCTAAAGATTTTACTAGAGCTATTATTATCCCTATTTTCAAAAAAGGTGATCGCAGTTCTTGTGATAACTATAGGGGTATCAGCCTACTCTCTGTTCCAGGTAAAGTTCTTTCCATGATTGTGCTTAATAGAATTAGGAATCTGGTTGACAGGCAATTGCGTGATGAGCAATGTGGATTCAGCAGTGGTAGGGGATGTGTAGATCAGATATTTTCACTTAGGCAGATTCTTGAGAAATGTTTAGAGTTTCAGAAACCTTTGGTTGCTAGCTTTGTTGATTTCAAAAAGGCTTTTGACTCTGTTGATCGTCATAATTTGTGGTTGATTGTGAGATCATATGGTATACCAGACAAGTTAGTTAACATAATGAAAGCTCTCTATAATAACACTGAGTCATGTGTGAGAGCTGGTAAGTCTTGTAACAATTGGTTTAGCATTACTTCTGGTGTTCGACAAGGGTGCATTTTGTCTCCTTTTCTCTTTAGTTTGGTTGTTGATTATGTTATGCGAAATTCACTTCAATTGAAACCTTTTGGCCTTAAATGGGCTGGAGATACGAAAATTTCTGATTTAGATTATGCTGATGATTTAGCCGTTTTGGCAAATGATGTTGATGAGATGAACTCTTTCATTCGAGCTGTTGATGAGACTGGTAGTAGAGTAGGTTTGGTTATAAACAGAGAGAAAACTAAAGTGATGAAAATTGGTCAGGCAGATTGTGATTCAGTTAATCTGAGTGGTTGCAGTCTTGAGCAGGTGTCACAGTTTAATTACCTTGGGAGCTACGTAACTGATACTGGTGATGTGCGGCATGAGATTAACAGACGAATAGGTATTGCTGCCGGGACTTTTAAGAATCTATGGAGATTGTGGGGAAATAAGCGTATACACCTAAAGAATAAAATTAGACTGTATAATTGTTTGGTTCTTTCTAGGGTTAGTTATGGTAGTGAAACTTGGACACTTTGTAAACAAGATAACAGGAAACTAAATGCTTTTGATTCCAGATGCTTACGCAGTATCTTGGGCATTAGGTGGTTCAACTTGGTAACTAATGATGAGGTTAGGCAAAGGAGTATGCAACCTCCTTTAAGCAGCATATTGTGCAGAGAGAGACTCCGCTGGTTTGGCCATGTTGCCCGTATGGATAATTATAGATTAGCGAATAAAGTTATGAACAGTGTGCCTAAAGGCCTCAGAAGGAGGGGGAGACCTAGGATGCGGTGGGCAGACAATGTCAAACAGGACCTTGTTAGAATTGGTGTGCAGTGGCCGGATGCTGCAGATGTAGCTCAGGACAGATATGCTTGGAGAATTAAACTGCACGGTCTGGTTGGACCTCCGTAGCCCATGGCTGCTTGAGGATGATGATGATGATGATGATGAATCTCAATGCTGACCCAGCTGGGACTCGAACCTGGGAACTACGGATTATGAGCCTGACGCGCTACCGACAGAGCCACCCCCGCCGCTATTCTGTTGTACGTATCGATTTGTTGGCAAGAAAATAGAATAAGCGTCATAGCTATGTACCTTATCTTACCCCACCTCATTGATGTAAAGTGAGGATTATTAATTGTAGGTATTTTTATTAAATATCTTGAAGAAATAATACTCACCGTGAATCCGATGTTTAAAGAAATGCGTCCTATTTCTCTTCCATAATTCATAGTAATTTTCGTAAACAAGATATTGGAAAATACAACTGCGGAAGAGTAAACAAACACCTCTGTTTGCAATACGAAACACTGTAAGAGTCACTTCCTATGAGTGAGCAAACAGTGCATTCTTCACTCTGTCAGACGTCATTACCCTATTATTGTAAGGAAAAAAAATATAACGTCAGTTTATGAGTTTATATCAAGCGACTATGTTTCTGCTACGTTTGCCGCGTTAGCGTATGGATATGGCGAAGAATTGATATAATTTGAGGGTTTTTTGAGGTTTTCAGAGCTTTGCGAACTCCGATTTTTTGATCATTGACCTACGTGTTGGGATTCACCTCAGGAGAAAAAATGTATTGAGATGAATATTGGAATATGAATGTTTCTTTCGATATATATTTTTCTTGTATGGCGTTCATGACACATTAGAAACGCTTTTTCGAGACATGCATACCATAGGAATTATGTCTGGAAGCAACCGAATCCGCATTGCTGACGTCATCTCTGGGTTTTGTACAATTCATTATTAAGGCGCAAACATATAAGAATGTTATTGTAACTCGTAATTTTATTTATTTTTTTATGCCGACATATGTTACTTTCTTTTATGGTGATACGTAGCTCCTATATGCTATAGGTAGGATATTTTTTTTATTTTAGCGAGTCTAGTTAGGGAAGATTTTCGTACTTCGAATGCGTTACTCTGTCGCGTTTGGCTATTTTTGGTTATTTGATGGAGAACCCCAAATGATGCTAAATATGTTCGCTGATATTCGTTTGTCAGACTCTTCGTGATATTCGTTGTTCGGTGATATTCGTTGTTTAGAGATGCTAAATATGTTCGGTGATATTCGCTGCTAAAATATTTAGTAATTAGCTGTCACACAGATAGCAGAGATGGTGAAAAAGGAAGCTTAAACAGAGGGAACGTTTTTGCGAGTATCGAGAAGTATCACTACTCCGAAGTCAGACAACAGTTAAAACAGTAACTTTATTGTCAGACGTCACCAACGGATTATTACGACTATTATGAATCAGAATACAGTTAATGAAATCTGTTGTTGAAGTGATACATATGTAGAGAGCACCTTTCACGTTTTGTTCTAGGGAATCGATGATATGATTTCAAGTTTGAAAAATAAGCCGTCTTTTAGTCATGGAGGTAGAGAGAGGAAATTTTAATGATATCGTAGATGTCGCTTGGATGATCGTCGAGAAAAAAAGTCGCCATGTTGTTCTTTGTGAGACACATATCGTAATGTTTCATACTGCGGGATAAAAACGTTACTGTTATCCTTCCGAAATGTTATATAAAAAGATTTCCTATTCAGCATTTAAAGTTTTTCATTTACGGTTTCTGGAAATGCTGCTGATTCCAGTTTTAAGAGCAATAGGGCATTTATCGACAGACCTGGAAAAAAAAATCCCTAAAAGCAAAACGAATCTTCCGATTAGACCAGCGGCAGCATTAGGTTACTCGTAATTAAGTGGGCGGGAAATTTTAGACACCGAGGTGTACCAACAAGTTTCCGATTTCAAAGCCGGACGGAATTTGGATTAAGACGATAAACAGATATAACTCGCCAAAAAATCGTGTCGAGCACGATAATTTCCTCAAAAAAATATTTACACGAAAATTTATACTTGCATTATAACAACACCTTAGGAAACTTTATCATTACATCACTGAGTAAATATAAAAAAACGTTGCCACTCACTCTTCTACAAGTTCATAATAAATAAATATTAAACGGTTATCGTGACAGTATGAAAAGGAAGCCGATAAGGAAAAGTAAATTAATCGGCAACGTCTTCATGCCGTATTAAATCCTCCTTTCATCCAGCAGTATTTTCAGAGAATTTTTGAAATGTCTTTTTTTTCCGCATAACATCTTCCTGCACATTTACATTCTAATATGTGCTAATTTCAAGTGCCATGTCCTGATTTAAACTCTAAGAACATACTAATAAGTTGCTCTTCGCCACTACATGAAGAAGCGTAATTCAAGCAGAACAGTAAACAACAAAGTTACTCTTCGCCACCACACGGAAACGCGTATTTCAAGCATAACGGTTACTAGCGTTCGGTGGCCGAGTGGTTTGCACGCGTGGCTAACGATGCAAGGGGAACTGGGTTCGAACCAAGGGTAAGGCATTGATGTGTGTTGCTTTTCTGCTGAGGTGCTTACTTACGGTCGCAACAATGCAATCAGTTGAGGTTAATGATTGACAAATTTGAATCTCAATCAAGGATATTAATTTTTTTTTTACACGTTTTTGATATAACACAGATCAGAAAAAAAATTTAAATTCCCTATTTACACGATTTATTTTGATGTAACACGGTTCACACGGCGTCTTTTTAAAAATCCCCATTTGAATTTAATTCTGAAAAAATATTTCTATTGAAGAAAAAATTTCTAGAACCAAGATGTCGCTTCTATGGGCACATTTTTCGATGTAGTTTTATGGTTTTTTAGGTAACAGGAATAAGATAAAAAAAAAAGCCAAAAAAATTTAAGTATGCTTTATATATTTATTTTCTTTAAAACCAAACCGGTAGGTTTTAATTTGAAAAAAAAATTAGTTCTTACGCTGAAAAATTTCCTTAGTATTTCCATAATAGTTAATATCAAAAATTATCAGCAAAATTTTTTTTAGGTCTCCTTAAAGTCTTTACATGCACATAGCAATAGAAACAACACTTAGGAGAAAGGAAACAAATTGTAAAATCCGTGCCTAGCATAATACATATGCACGTCTAAGAGGAAAATTTAAATACTATAATATATGCAATACAACTAACGGTTTAAAGTCACGAAACTATTCTTTACATCAGCCTAAGAGTAAACTACAAAGAACCTTGATTTCTTTAAT
The DNA here is from genome assembly GCA_038380435.1 of Ryuthela nishihirai. Lineage (NCBI taxonomy): Eukaryota > Metazoa > Arthropoda > Arachnida > Araneae > Heptathelidae > Ryuthela > Ryuthela nishihirai. The sequence continues at coordinate 50,093 of JAWZYU010000077.1, read as the reverse complement.
TCTTCAAGTTATAAATTTGATATACGTCAAGAAGTACGTATTATCCATAATATTAATTATTATGGAAATACTAATATGGAAATACTGGTTTTAGCGTAAGAACTAAGGAATACCACTTCCTGTCTTGCTCAAGATCGCTTCGGTAGAATAGTATTTCCCATAACTCGATATCACTAGGGTCATACGGAAGACGTCTTATTCTGGAGGTCTCCGTTTCCGGGTGTTGGGAGAGGGAGTCTTGGTTGTTGTCTTTTCAATATGGAGAGATCCCCATTTCTGGGTGTTGCTCAAGACAGACTTTGAACTTTGCATGGTTTTCGTTGTTGGCCTTTTAACGTAGTGAGATTCCCATTTCTGGGTGTTGGACAATGAAGTCTTGGTTGTTTGTCTTTCGATCTGGCGTCTCTGGGTGTTTGGCAAGATAGAGACGGTTCTCTTATGATGCAATGAGGTCTCCATTTCTGTGTTCATTCCAGGGAGTCTGTAGTAGCCAAGGGCGCAATTGGGAGGCACTAGAAGCATAAAGAAAGAAGGGAAGATAAGAAAATTTTAAAAAACCGTTCCTACATATTTCATGTATTGTGTAACGTAAGAGTTATTCGTAGTGACTACATTATTTTCCAAATAAACACATAAATTTATCCATCGTTATCTTAATTTTCTGTGTGCAATCCGAATGTTACTATGGTTGATTTTAATAAATAATTTTATAATTTGAAGCTTCGAGCAAGGTGTTTTATTTACAACGACATCTTTCTTTACTATATTGTAGGACATAAAAGAACACACATTTGTAACTGCACCTTTCTCTTTCTTCGCTTCAAGAAGGTAGTTTTCCAGGTATTTTTTTTTCTGAAAAGGGGGCGGTAGGACAAATAAGTTTGGGAACTGCTTATCTAGTTCCTAACGAGAAGGATAATCATTACGGCGAGCGGCAGACACACAAAACTATAAGTACCATTGCAAGTATTGAGATAGGAAGAAAAACGAGTCACATCTAACGTATTTTAACTGTCCTAACAACGACCGAGAAATGTGTTCAATATGAATGAGCCTGTAAAATTTTTTCTCGAAATAGATAATATACTAACGAGGTCAGGACCTACGGCAGGGAGAATTTCACTCTTTTTAAATGTAAAGTGATGAAATCGAGGATTATTATAAATTTCTCCAAAACATACGTCATTTCCTCTACCCGAAATGTATCCTACCGAATTTCCATGTTTATGACAATCAACGTTTCAAGTCCTATAACTTATTAAATAAGCAGATACAATACAGAAATTGACTATTTCAAGACTCATCCGATCTGGAATATTCAACGATATTAACTTCTGAACTATGCATTTAACGCAAATATAGCGCTGAATATTATTTAACGAGCTTGAATATATCTGCTTTAATCCCGAATTAGAACTGGAAGTATACGTACTCGACCACTATCTAATTGTGAACTTCTCTAACTTGGAAACTATGCATTTAACGCAGTAAAAATAAACATCATCATCAAATTTATTTAAATCTAGATTTAAAAACAATATTTAAAACCTATCTCGTAGTTTGAATATTCACACCGATCGTGATTTTCATTCAGATATTAAGATTATTAAGTTTCGAAGTTCACTAACTTATGTTTTCAATAGTGAACATTAACATTGCTAGAGGGAATAAACAACTGTATGTCAAACAATCGTGAAAACTAGTTAACTGATAAGTAAAAATGTGCTAGACCTTCAAAAAATAAAAAGTTAGCATCAAGAATCCATAATTTCAAAAAAAAATAGGTTGAGTTGCATCTCGATCGCATAACAGTTACGCTATTAACCCACAGTATACAACAATCCGATGTACGACTATTTGCATGTCTCATAAAGACCAACATGGCGACATATACGATATCATTAAAATATCCTCTTCCTACCTCCGTGACTTACAAGACGTCTTATTTTTCTAACCACAACTAATCTTCGATTCCCTAGAAGAAAACGTGAAAAATGTCGAAGCTACTACGTACGTTTGACTTCAACAGATTTCATTAACTGTATACTGTTTGAAAGTAATCGTAATAATTCTTTGCTGACGTCTGATAATAACATTGTTGATTTAATTGTTTTCCGACTTCGAAGGAAACGACACCTCTCCATATCCGCAACAAAGTTCTCTCTCTTTAAGCTTCCTTTCTCACCATTTCTCGTACCTCGGCGAAGCCAATCAGTGAATATTATACGAACGAATATTATCGAACATAACGTGGCAGTGGCAATCGCCATCAAATAACCAAAGATAATGGAATAACGAAAGCTTTCCCTGCCTAGACTCGTTAAAATAAAAAAGATCCAATGTGTACCGTGTAAGAGCTACGTATTGCCATAAATAAGCAAACTGAAATATGTGTGCACCTTAATAATAATAGGAAATTGGAGAAAACACAGAGCTGACGTCAGCAAAGCGGTTTCGTTTACTTCCCAACATAATTTCTATAATATGAAGAAGAAAAGCATTTTCAGTGTCTCGTGAAAGCCGTACAATGAAACTATATTGTGAAATCACAGTTTATTATTCAATTCAATACATTTTCCAAAACATATTTTCCCCTGAGGTCACTCACAATACCTATCTGATGGACGAAATAAAAGGTGACATTGGCATAATTCCTTAGTAGCAAAATATCTTATTCGATATCATTTGCATTAGATATCTCTCACACCTGTACGACATACGTGTAATATCGAATATAAAAATTTTGGTTGCCGTAATATATAAATGACGAACGCTGGAATATTTAACACGCGAAAAAACAAAATACTAAACGCAAAGTCGATATGAAACTTCAAATCAGGTTTAGATTTCAATTTTACTCTTAATAAAATAATTAGTGTATTGCACCGGATAATTATTTCCCATTTTGGCATTTGTAAAATTTTTCTTCCGTTCTTAATTCTAAAAACGCAAATAACGTAGTTCAAGAAACTCCATTTCCATAGCTACAATTAATGGGAACCCTATTTCGTGTCAACAGAAATATTTCGTACTCAATTCCTATTTCTAGAAAGATAATTGCAACTGTTTATTTCGTCTGTCAATAAATAAGTTTTACCCCACCGTTCACTCTAAATCGAAATATTTATTCACCCATCAACATAATTTTTAAACACTGCAAGCGTTCGGCAAAGGTTAAAGGTGCGATGCAAATCCATTCCTACTTTTGTATCTTATTACACCACGACGAGCACATAACTGTCAATTTTCATTTCTGGGCCGAAACAATAATATTAATCTTCAGATTACTCGCAAAAACCTAAGTTTTTACCGAAAACGACTTTTCAAAAACCGGAATTTCCAAAGCTTTAACGGTTCGTAAACGTATAAATGGTTTGTGCCTAGGTAAGCAACATTATTATGATTAAGAAAACCATTTCTAAAACTTTAACTGCGTGTAATATATTATACAAAATCTGCTGGCAACACAAACGAAACAGTACTGCTGACGTCATCTCGGTGTTTTGCTACTTTATTATTAACCCGTATTCACAGGCAGCACTAATTTTAGGAGTTGACTTATTTCTCATAATCCGCCATTTTCTCATGCCGCCATTTCTCTATTTTAACTTCCACTTTTATACGAGATAAGTAACATTTATATAATGAAAAATGTGTTTAAATTAATAAAAATAAAATGAATACTTAAAGATTTTCATATGTATTTTTTCATACGCACTGTTATATTTTTTAAAGGTTTTTAGGCATCGGAAATAAGTGAATTAACTAAAATTAGTGCGGCATGTGAATAAGGGTTAGAAATAAAGTAGGTAAAACAGCGATATGACGTCCGCAGAACTCTTTCCTTGTGTTGCCAGTACATTTTGTATATTAGATGCATATTCAAGTTTTACAAATGCTTTGTAAATCATAATATTGCTACTTTAGTGGAACGATATCTGCAAAGTGAAATATTTCGATGTACCTGTTACGTAATAAATAATTTTCTAGAGAAAATTGAAAATGCTTGTGTAAGGTACGTAGAGGTACAGACGAAACATTGCGAATCCGTAGTAAAAAGTTGGAAGTTTCGTATTGCAAGCTATTTTTTCTGTGTGATGAGAAATCCACGGGAAGATTTGTCTTACACTACTACCATCCACAGTCGAAGGAGGTAGAGGGTATAAACAATTTTTTATTAAATATATTTCGGGTGAGATTCTAGTGATGGACTGCGATATTGCAGGGCTTTTGAGTTGGTAGCAGCCATTCATACGATTACCCATCGTTGAAACTTTGAAAATTCATTTTCGGTAAAAACTCTTTTTTTTTTTTTCGAATAATAATATCAAGATTAATATTTTTGTTCTGGCTGACAAATCAAAATTAACACTTATGTGCACATCATGGTATAATAAGATAGAAAATTAGAAATGGAATTGCATGGCACCATAAATGTTTTCCTCAACGTTTCAAGTGTTTAAAAAAATTGTCTTTATGCTAAAGGTAGATTATGTCAATAAATATTCCGATTTAGAGTGATTGGTGGGGTAATTTTAACGAGATTTATAATCGAGATTAGAGATATCTTGTGTAGGTGTTACAGATGTCAAATGCAAATGATATTGTACCAGTTCTTGAGGTGAGTCTTATTTTGCTACAGAGGTATTACGGAAATGTTTCCGATTTTTTGATCATTGACCTACGTGTTGCGATTGACCTCAGGAGAAAAAATGTATTGAGATGAATATTGGAATGTGAATGTTTCTTTCGATATATGTTTTTCTTGTATGGCGTTCATGACACATTAGAAATGCTTTTTCGATACATGCATACCATAGGATTTATCTCTGGAAGCAGACGAAACCGCGTTGATGACGTCATCTCTGTGTTTTATACAATTCATTAATAAGACGAAGTAATTTTATGGTTTTGAGTAACAGGAATAAGAAAATATCCAAAAAAATTTAAGAATTCCTTATATATATATATACTTTCTTTAAAACCAAACTGGTAGGTTTTAATTTGAAAAACAAAAAAATTTACGTTAAACACCCCATCGTTTCATCCATTGATTCCCAACGGGGCGATACCGCCCCCCAGTGGGCGCTGGAGCCTTCCATGGAGGCGGTAGCGGATCCAGAGGCAAATGGGGGGCGTTGAGGCAGTCAAGAGGGGCGGTCAAATAAATAAATAAATTTAATGGAATTTTCTGTGAGAACCTTTTTATCTCTTCTATTCTGTGGTGTCTTCCTGGTGATTCTGGTCATCCACTACCTCATCCGTCATGTACAGCTTTTCAACTGTAGCTTGGACAATAAGTTCCCTGCTTCCGCCTACTAGCGTACTGGTCCGTCTGAAGTCGACTGAGATGCTCTCAAAAGTTCTCTTCAAGATCACAGATTGGATATAAGCTTCAATATGTTTTCTCACTCCAAGTCGCTTTGAGTATGCTTTATGGTACGTAGTTACAATACCTTTCCACGTCAGAACATAAGGTATAATATTAACATTACACTTCTGAATTAGGCTCAACTCATTAGCCAGCAGATCATACTTCCTCTTCTTTTCAACCTCTACTGTCTGTAGGTTATCCTGAGATGTTATTCCTACTTCAATAATTGTAATCTCATTCAATACCTTAACATGCACTACTATATCAGGCTTATTATGTTGGACATGTGTGTCCGTCCTGATAGGCAAATCAACCTTGATGCAATAATAATATAATAATAATAAATTTATTATATATAATACTTTTTTTATAATTTTTTAATATAATAAAATACTTTGAAAATACCTGTTTTCATGAATAAATATTTTATCTAGCTCTATAAATTATCTTATTCTTATCGCGTTAATAAGCATTTTTAAATTAGCATTAGGTATACCTATACCTAATATGTTTTAGTTTAGAATAGATTGACGGTGACAAGTCCTTGCAAGTTGGTAGGCAAACACGCGGTTCATGTAATTTAACATGTTTCGACAAGAATATGGGAGCTTGAAATGACTTGTTTACGGAGCAAGTGCGCCGGCATCGCAAACATACAAGTTAATGCGTGCACAAAATCAAATCTATAAAAGCGATAGCTCTAGGAATGTTTTATTATTTTTATGTAAACATACAAGTTAATGCGTGCACAAAATCAAATCTATAAAAGCGATAGCTCTAGGAATGTTTTATTATTTTTATGTACTTCGCCGTGATAAATAGTCGTGAGTGATAAGTGTTAGAAGTCATTATAAACATTATTTTTATAACTATCTATAAATCTGTTGAGAGAATTAATTTGTATTTGAAAATGTCTGAATCTACATCTAAAAAGAAATGCCGCCAGTACAGTATTGAGTATTTGAAATATGGATTTACGTACTCTCTTACAAACCAATGTGTTTAATTTGCCGAAAAGTTTTTTCAAATGAAGCTATGAAACCTTCTAGGCTACAAGAGCATTTAAATAAAATGCATGCTGATAAGAAGAACAAAGATTTATCCTATTTTCAAGAACTGGAAATGCAATATTTAAAACAGCCAACTATGTCAAACCTTTTTGCGTCATCTTCTAAACAAGATGATGATGGACTACGAGCCTCATATAACGTTTCATTGTTAATCGCAAAAGCAGGAAAACCACACACAATTGGGCCGGCAGTCAAAGAGATATTAAAAACTGTTCTTCATCATAAGACACCCTCAGATATCATCAAAAAAATTCCTCTCAGTAATAATTCAGTGCAAAGAAGAATAGATGAAATGGCAAAAGACGTTGAAATATCATTATGTGATTACTTAAGACTTGCAAATTTTCCATTCAACTCGATGAATCCACTCTACCAAATAACGAAGCTCTACTCTTATCATACGTACGATTTATAAAAGAAGAAAAAATTCATGAAGATTTATTATTTGCTAAAAATTTGGAATCTGATACAAAGGCAGAATCTATATTTAATACCATGCAAAAGTTTTTTCAAGAGAAAGAAATTCCTATTTGCAATATTTTGTCTGCTGCTACTGATGGTGCTCCAGTAATGACAGAGCGTCATAAGGGTTTCATAGCGCATTTGAAACAAGCAGTACCAAATGTACTTCGCTGTACATTGTATATTCATCGTCAGCATTTGGTTGCAAAAAATTTCAATGAACGTCTGCATACGTCGCTCCATTACGTTATTAAAGCAATCAATAAGATTAGAAGCAATTCATTGAATGACCGATTATTTGGTAAGCTTTGTAATGAAAATGATGAAGATTACAATCGCTTGCTGCTGCACACAGAAGTACGTTGGCTCTCTAAAGGTGTTTGTCTGAATCGTTTTTTCAATCTATTTGACTCAGTACTGGATTTTCTTGAAGACAGAGACGAAAAATTGCGCGAAAACCTGATTACGTCAAAAAATGACATCGCTTATTTGACAGACCTGTTTAAAATATTTAATCAAGTTAATTTACAATTGCAAGATGATGAGTTGAATTTAATTAAAACAAAAAACGTCATAGCTGCTTTTGCGGGAAAACTTCTTCTATTCAAACGAAATCTAGGTGGAGGTGAATACAACCACTTTCCCACATTATCAGCAGTCTCTGCAAAACCGGAAGATTTACTTACTTACTGTCAACACTTGGAAGTTCTTCATGTTGATTTTACGGAGCGTTTCCAAGATATTTTAAACATGAATATACCGAGTTGGGTTTTAGATCCTTTCGCAAACATAGATACTGAAGAATCATCAAATTTGGAAGAGGAACTCTTAGAACTCACGACTAACGAAGGCCTCAAAGTAAAATTCAAACATGGATACCAAGAGTTCTGGCTTCAAAAATCAATACCAGATCTCTACCCTGGATTGTAGGCAATAGTACATAAGTTTTTAATCGCATTTCCTTCGTCCTATATGGCTGAGCGTGGATTCAGTGCAGTAGCTAATTTACTGTCAAAGAAGAGGAACAGACTACACATCACTGAACTTGGCGATCTGCGATTGATGTTAACGAAATTGGAACCCGACATTAACAAATTAACACTCCACCAGCCTCAACCATCTCATTAATTTTTTTATTTATTATTAATTTTGTGTTTATCTCATTATTTTTTATTTCTTATTGATTCTGTGTTTATTTTTAAAATTTTAATAAACAATTTTATTGTACATTTGGTTGTCGTTTTATTAATTTCTGCTTTATGATTTTTAATAGATAAATAAACAGGTAAATTAGGTAGAGTTAATATGCAACAATATTTTAATATTTCATATAAAATTAACTATTATGGACTAGGGAGGCATTGAAATTTTTGTTCTCTTCTAAAGGGGGCGATGGTCCAGAAAAGGTTGGGAATCACTGGTTTAATCGGTTAGAAAGAACCGATGGTTTCGGTAAAGGCATATTTGCATAACATCCGTCGTAATAAGAGTTCACTGAAGTGAACGTTACTGCAACAATATTATGCCGTGATAAAGTAGTCCGTTGTATTCCGTAACTATTCGTAATTGAGGAAATCCTATTTCGACTAAACTTATCTGCAGAAATGACTCCTAAGTGTCGTTTCGAAGACTCCCAGAAAGTTCTTAATAACACAAATAACCATATCTAAATAACCAATGAAATCTATTTCAGTTCAAAACCTAAGTTCTATATTTACTAGTAAATGTTACAATGCACCGAAAACAGTTCCTTGTCATCATACGATGAGACTTTTAAAAAAATAATTAACCTTTCACGATGAAAGAAAATCGAATAAAACAGCTTCTATGCTAAAGAATCGATGACACAACAATGCTTTTCGAATCGTCAAACCGGATACGCCTTTTGTTTCGTAATTTGAATTTCCGTCACGAATTAGTTTTAGCTTTAACAAATTTCGTATAAACAACTAAGTCACTGACCATATATTACCGAACTTTTTAAAAACGACAGACATCGGAAGATTGCTCCAATATACGGAATAAATCTGGTAATGATATTTTGATTGAAAATTTACAATAAAGAATGAGTGTATATATATATATGTTTTATTTTATTCCCATTCTTATAGTATAACTATAGTTTTCTCTATCTATACATGGGGTACGCCAGTAACATACACATTTCCAGGAGGAATGTGAGGCATAAAAGGTTTTGAGAACCACTGCTCTATTATATATATATAAAATTCAAAGATATGACGTCATAAGCGTAAAATTACCAAAGCCAATAGTAGAAGACAAAAAATACCAAAATGTCGTAAAAATCTTAATATTGTTAGAATAAAAACTGATGAAAACCACAAGAAAATAGTGTAGAAATTCTGTATGTATCATACCCTATGCAGGCTAAATATAACGTTGGATGGGAGGTTACCATCTGTCTCATAACAGCTGTTCCATTCGGTCACTTTCCCGCAACCTAAACAGATCCCTCTGGTTCTTTATGACGAGGCCATTTAGCCCCTTGTGTGCAAATAACTATCGGTCAGAGATAAAACAACCCAACCAAACGCATTTTATGAACAACTTCAGTATATTTTGAATTCTGTCAAGAAAGGAGGTATTATCCTTGTTCTTGGTGACTTCAATGCCAAAGTTGGTACTGACTCTGACCTTTGGGGAGGAGTAATAGGCACTTTTGATATTGGTAGCTGCAATGGCAATGGGCAACGTCTCCTCTCAATGGATTCAGAATAACTAACACTTATTACAAACACCGCGACATACATAAATACACATGGGTTTCACCCGATGGGCTGCATAAGAATATGATTGATTATATGTTAATTAACAGCAAATGGGCTAGTTCTGTTAGGAATACCAGGTCATATAGGGGAGCTGAAATTGGATTTGACCATTATCTTGTTAAAAGTGTCTTGCAACTTAAACTAAAAAAGTGTTGTGCTAGGGTTAAAAAATTTGCTTTTAATACTGAAGCTCTGAAAGACCCAGTTATAGCCAAAGCTTACCATGATAGGTTACTTAGCTTATACTTCATAAATCCCCAGGGATAGATGAAATTACTACAGCAAAAAAGCCAAAAGCCTCCAGTGTTGCGAAAAAGGTATCGAAGCCCAAAAAAACCGGTGAGAAGAAGAAAACGGCTGCAGTGAAGAAACCTTCCGCTGACAAGAAAAGCAAACCTGCTAAGAGTCCAAAAAAACCCAAGGTGACCAAACCGAAATCACCTAAAACAAAAAAAAGCCCTGCTACGAAGAAAACTGTTCCACAGAAAACTGGGAAGAAGTGAACTATAAAATAAGACATCAATAACAAAAGGCTCTTTTATGACCCACATATTTTTTTTTTGTACGGATTCCCTACCGTACAAAAAAATTATCGTGAAATAACATTTTTTATACTCTACACATAGGAAAAATAACCATCATAATTGGGGGCGGGGGTGGCTTAGTCGGTAGCGCGCCAGGCTCGTAATCTGTAGTTCCCAGGTTCGAGTCCCAGCTGGGTCAGCGTTGAGATTTATCTCCGCAAAATTTCCCCCACCCTGCCTACGGTCAGTAGGGGACACCGATGGGCTTGGAAAGGCCGCCGTCCGTCGGATGGGACGTTAAGCCGTGGCCCCGTGTGCGGGAGAGCCATACCCTGTGCACGTTAAAGAACACGCTGGATGGCCTTGACGGGAGGCTACCATCTGTCTCCCAACAGCTGTTCCAGTGGGTCCCCTCCCCCAACCTTCTCTGAGCCTTCGGGGTCCATGTGACCTGGCCATTTAGCCCATGGTGTGCAAAAAAGTGCCGCTCAGAGGTAAAACAACCCAACCCAAACAACCATCATAATTATCTAATTGAAAAAGGAAATATTCACCACTGGAAACATTTAGTAACCAAACATTAAGCTTACTTAATTTCATTACAATTATATTACACGTAAATTTCGTCACTGATTTTACATCCTAATAAAATGTACGAGAAAACATCGCTAAACCTTTATTATTCATAATAAATTATGAATTAATGAACAATCGGTAGCTTTCCATAGGTTGAAAGAACCGTATTGTGGCAATTTATAAGACGCGATATGTAATAGTTTTATGAAAAGATTTTTTGTTTATCACAATGTAGTGTACCAATTAAGAACATAGTTTAAAACACTGAATACGTTCCTATAACGAAACTAACTATTATTCTTGGCAGTGATATGTGCCGTTGGAGAAAATATTTAAATAGCCTACTTGGTTTACCTTTAGGAGTTCACGTATAAAATGATAAATTTGCTAATACAAATACGATGGGTAATCCTTTAGACACTATTTATTAGCCCTGGAAAGGGTTTTTTGGTTTTTTTCTTTTTGGTTTATTTTTCTCTAGCCTCCAAATCCGTACAGGGTGCGTCCTTGTCGTTTTAGAGCATACACAACATCCATGGCTGTCACCGTCTTCCTCTTTGCATGCTCAGTTTAGGTGATTGCATCTCTGATGACATTTTCAAGGAATACTTTGAGAACACCTCATGTTTCTTCGTAGATGAGACCAGAAATTGTCTTCACACCACTTCGCCTAGCCAATCGTTGGATAGCAAGCTTCGTGATACCTTGGATATTATCACGTAAAACTTTTCTGTGCCGTTTAGCACCACCTTTTCCTGAACCTTTGACGCCTTTTCCTCTGCCAGACATTACGTTCACTACTAAGATAAAACTGATTTGAATTTAATTGAATAACTCTCCTTCAAAGTAGAACTGATGTCAAATGGCACAAACTGTTTTTCGGAAAGTTTTTCGGAACGCTTCGATCGGACCACCGAGAAAACTTTCGCGTCAAAAAACTGTGATTGGTTGGTTTCGGTGGACACTCTCATGTACAGTGAACAACACTGAATTTTCACTTACGAATTGAAAATTCCATTACCTAGTTACTCAAAAAATAATGTAAAAAACTATTCATGTATTCTACCATGTATTAATACTCATTTGGGTAATTTTCGGTAATGACTAATAGACCATTACGAGAAAAACGCAGTGCTGACGTGGTTGCCAGAAACGCCACAAATTTACAATAAATGAATGAACGTTTTTCGTTTTAAAATAAATAAATAAATACCCCCTCAAGCAGCTGCTTGAAATAGAGGTCTGACAGGAGCCTGTCAGTTTATATGCCAGAGTAGAGGGTCTGAGAGGATGGCAGGACCTCAGCAGAAAAACGACACCAACATCCATGCCTTACCCGGGGCTCGAACCTAGGTCCCGTAGATCAGTAGCCAAGCGCGCTAACCACTCAGCCAAATAAGATCATTAAAATTGAATTCGATACCATACGTTATCATTCACCTCGCCATAAAAAATCGTTTTCCCTTTTATATGATATTTATTTTATTCAAAAATTTATTTCTAAACAGAATTTATAAACTTAAAGTAGGAACACCTGCCTATAAACCATTGCATTTTAAAACGAATTAAAAAAACTTCCAACTGAGCAACATGTCTAAGAAAATAATTAATAGATCAGACTTTATCAAATTAGAAAATATTACAAAAAATTAATGTTTAATAAATTACCAGTAGTAAGTTTCTTTAACTTTTCCAAATCTTGAAAAAGAATTCTAAGTTTACCATGTATTAGAAACTTATGGAACACCAACTAACTGTTAGACTTTGAATGAAATACTTCTTTCTGTTCTTGGTAAATTACTGGCTTTTGCTGTTAGTTTTGGAAAGACCGCCGTCCTTGGGATGGAACGTTAAGTCGTGAGCCGTACCCTGCGCACTTTAAAGAACACGCTGGATGGCCTTGACGGGAGGCTACCGTCTATATCCCAATGGTTATTCCATTGGGTCCCCTCCTCGAACGGTATCTGGGTCTTCCACGTCCTTGTGACCTAACTATTTAACGGATGGTGTGCAAGAAAGCTCAGAGGTGAAACAACCCAACTGTGTGCTTTTTTCGAAATTCAAAACTCGAATTATAATTGCATTTCGGAAAACCTCGAGAAGGACCGCCCAGTATCATTTAACGTTGAATTAATCCTAAGACCGGATTTAACCTACTAATTATGAAACCTCTCAAAATTTCAAAATAAATTATTGACAATGAATAATTTAATATAAAAAATAATTTTAAAAGTCATAGTGTAATATCCAATCTTCAGATTTTGTATTATTTCATAATCAACTACTTTCTATTCAGAATCCTGTTGAAAACATTTTATATCTCATAGTTTGAATGCTAAATCGTTGACTTAACCTACTGCCTTTTTATAAGTACGTGCGATGTGACGTTAAGCCGAGGCGAATAAACTTCCGCCTTCACGTTTTTTTTTTATAAACTTCCGCCTTCGGTAAAAGTGATATCCACTCTTTGCTTCATTAAAATCAACCCCCCCCCCCTTTGCGCGATCTTCACACGTTTATTCCCGTTTCCTATTTGAATTATAAACTCTGATAATTACCTCACTGGGACTAAGCATTCGCTATATAACGTCTGTTATCGCAATATATGGATTTCAAATCAGGTATACGTCTGAAAATACCAAATCTATTTTTTATACTCCGCAACCGCTTCTTATTGTTCTTCGCGTCGCCGGAAACACGAGAATTTCTAACAATTATATCGCATAAAGTTTATTTCGATAACCGGAAGTGCATGATATTGTTTCGCCAAAGTAGCAACGTATATGTAGTATTATTGAAAATATGAGCATATTTTAGGTGTAAAATGCAGTTGATATGAGAGAGATTTCTTATAAGATTTGAATTTCATGATATGTAGATCTGATGTGAATTATTTTCTGTATTAGACGGTGAAATTATTAATCAAGTCTAGATATTTGGTGAGAAAAATTTCCATGTTGGAATAATGTTTAAATCTGATAATGTAAAGTGACAGTTTCGCAGAAAGGAAGCGGAAATTATCGTAAGTTCTGAGTTATGTAGCTCACTTAAATATAGTTTATTGTTGATTCTTATTTTAATTTCCTTTGCTGTTAAGAGGTTTAAAAATAATTCAATCTGTGTAATTTATCCAGTTTTCTTTTCAGCTGTGTATTTTAAATTTCGAATTGAGGTTTGGAAAAAACTATTTAAGAATAGCAGGATTGGTTTCCTTTTTTAAGTATGTATTGTAAAGAATTGGAGATGTTTTTTAATTTATTACGTAATAATATGTTGGCAACTTTTTGTTATTTTTCAAAGGGAACTGCCCTGCGACAGGTGTGTGAATTGTATAGCCAACTGAAATTTGCGATGTGCTTCGACAGTTTATTTCTGCAAGTAGAAGTGCATTTTGTTTCTCAGGCAGTGCACCACATTAAGTTGTCCATCATCAAAGTATTTCAAAAATATGATATTGTACTAACACTATCTGATAAATACTTCCTATCTGTATCTCACTCGTAGGTGCACTAACCAAAATTTTATATTCCTCATCAGGGCTCTAAAGGAAATGAAATCTGATTATTATTAGTATTTTTGACCCTATGAAAGATATTTCTCAGTAATTATTAAATACTACAAAGATCTATTTCTTTCCTAAGTTCTACGTCCCCAAAAATTACATGAAACACATCTGTTCCACCACTACTACATCCCTCGATATTTCACAGACTAAAAAACCTCTCCTTAAAACACACGACCTATACAATGGTAATACAAAAAATAATCCCCTACCGAATTGTGTATTCGGTGACCTAATTTTTTAATGTATAGAATGTAAAAATTTCTATTTTTTTTCTTTTTTTTACTTAGCCCACAATATTATATACTAAACACATAAGTAATATTACAGTAATTTCCTAATGGCGTTGTAGTTTGTTCTGTATTTAAATCAAAGTGTTGTAATAGTATTTCACATCGCTATGCTACTGCGGTGTATAAATAAAATCATATGTTCGAAGTTCTTTTTCTTATTTTTTTATTTCCCAGAGAAAACAATAATTTGACAACCTCTGTCTCTCATGCCAATGACAATAACTCTGTTTCTCATGTCAAAATATTAACTTTTTATTAAAATAATGCATTTATTAAAATTTTACATGCGACTGGGATTTTGGTGAACAAGCATTTCCTATCCACAGAAAACTCCTACCAGGAGTGTTCATTCTACCACACACGGCTCACTCATAGATCCGCATAAACAGCGGTATGATCCGTCCGGAGTTTTTAAAAGGGGATTGCAACCAGAACACAAGAATATTCAATTTGGAGAGTTAAAGAGCGAGTTCTCAGATTTTTAATTTTCAAACAAGGATTTGTTCCAGCATCTGTAGAGAAAATGCCGCCTCAAACTTCAGGAAAAGCTGTGAAGAAAGCAGGAAAGGCGCAAAAAGCCGTTTGTGCTGGCGATAAGAAGAAATGCGAGAAGAAGAGGAGAGAGAGTTTCAGTATCTACATATACAAAGTTCTAAATCTCTGAATAGTTCTCTGATCCACACATCCCCTACCACTTCTGAATCCACATTGCTCATCAGGCAAATGAGTGTCAACCAGATTCTTAATTCTATTAAGCACAATCATCGAAAGAACTTTAACTGGAACAGAGAGTAGGTTGATACCCCTATAGTTATCACAAGAACTGCGTTCACCTTTTATGAAAATAGGGATAACAATAGCTCTTGTAAAATCCTTAGGAACCATGCCTTTATCTTAAAAGATATTCAGAATTTCAGTCATCCAAGTGCTAACCGAAACATTTCCAGCTCTAAGCATTTCCGTAGTAATTTCATCTACCCCTGGGGATTTATCAAGTTTAAGTTTAGAAAGAGCCAAAATAACTTCAGATTGTGTTATAGGGCCATCATTAAAGCCACCAATGCATCTATCATCACTGCAAACAATGGGAATAGAAGTAACCACATTGTTTAGAATATCACTGAAATGCTCAGCCCACCTATCCATGACAGAATACTCACCTTCTATAACCTTACCTTGTTTATCCTTCAATCCCTGTATATCTGTCCGTTTTCTACCACACAAAACGTTAACTATCTGGTACAGCTCTCTGCTGTTATGCTGTCTAACTGCTTCCTCGGCTTTGTCAGCCAAACCATCAAGCGAAAGATTCTTTCTTATCAGCAGCTAACTTATCTTTTACACGTTTAATAAGTTCTCTGTAATGCTTTCTATTAGGACTAGTAGGGTATTGATTAAAAACATTCCTGCAGTTCTTTCTTTCCGAAATAAGCTCAAGTGCCTTATCACTCAGATAATTCTGTCTCTTCTGCTGCTTTTTTCCTAAAAGACACTTTTAATGGTCAGATCCAATATTAGCTCCCCGATATGACCTGCTATTCCGAACAGAACTAGCGCATTTGCTGTTAATTAACATATAATCAATCAAATTCTTATGCAGCCCATCGGGTGAAACCCATGTGTACTTATGTATGTTGCGGTGTTTGTAATAAGTGTTAGTTATTCTGAATCCATTGCGTTTATTTACCTGTAGGAGACGTTCCATATTGCCATTGCAGTTACCAATACCAAAAGGGCCAATCACCCCTCCCCAAAGGTCAGAGTCAGTACGAACTTTGGCATTGAAGTCACCAAGAACAAGGGTAATATCTCCTTTTTTGACAGAATTCAAAATATCCCAAAATTGTCCGTAAAACCTATCCTTCTCATCCTCATCGGCATCCTCAGTGGGGTCACATAAGAGCAGATAACATTCGTCTTTAACGCTTGTCTGAAATTTTGCTGTAAGAAACCTTTCATTAATGCACTCGTAACCTAGAAGAGCATCACTAGCGTGTTTTCTGAGAAGCAGACCCGAGCGTTGGTGATGCTTATTGTCGTCCCTCCCTGAAAAGAGAAATATTATTTGTAAGAATCTGACCTTTATCTGTCCATCTGGTCTCTTGCAGGCCGAGAATATCTAAATTATAATGGTGGAATTCTTGTGTAAGGACATCAAGAGGAAGAGCTGTGTGCAGAGTCCTCACGTTCCAACTACCTATGGAGAGAAAATGGTTAGTGGGATGTTTAAAGAAACTATGTTTATTGAGACAGGGAATACCGACAATATCAAACAGCCCCCTAATCGCAGACATGGGGCAAAGAGCCGTTCCCCCACCACTAAAGACTGAAGCCATCTACACTGGAAGACTTCCACCAATGTAGAATTTGACGATGCCAATAGAAGCAAAGAGTTCAGGTCCCTCCGACGACCTCTGCTCACGATTATCCACCAGCTGATCAACATATCCAGTGAATCTATTTACTTGGGGCTGTCAACCAACAAACAAACAGAAAACACAGCGGAAGATTTTCCCTCCACAGAAGCCCACCAGTGCAGAAACATCAGGATCCATATATTTGTCAGAGCCATATATCTGTCCAGTCCAGAGGGTTTATATGGTCTGCAACAGGACCCTGTGTGGTTGACCACTCCTCAGCAGGGTAGAAAAAAAAGAAAAGTAGCCATATTTATCCAGATCAGTAGGCCACACTAATGTGGCAGCCCTCCCTTTCCGTTCACTTCCAAAAGAGAGCATTTGTTTTGAAAGGTACTAAATGTCTGCACCACGAGAACGCAAGTCGGACATTAGGTGCTAGGCGTGGCCGATTCTATGCGTTTCTATTTAAGTATATTTTTATATTATGTTTCGCTGGCGGGTGTTGGGAATTTTCTGGGGACTGTGCCTTGTGGCTTTGGGGGCTTTCTGGGGCCTGAACATCTGGTGGGTTTGGGGGCTTTCTGAGGCCTGCACCTCTCTTGGGTTCGGGGGCTTTCTGGGACCTGCACCTCTCGTGGGTTTGGGTGCTTTGTTCAGTTTGCCTTGTGGGTTTGAGGACTTTCTGAAGCCTGTGCCTGTGGTGGGTTTGGTGGATTCCTGGGGCTTGTGCCTTGTGGATTTGGTGGCTTTCTGGGGCCTGTGGCATGTGGATTTGGGGGCTTTCTCGGGCTTGTGCCTTGTGGATTTGGGGGCTTTCTGGGGCCTGTGCATTGTGGGTTTGGGGAATTTCTAGTGTCTGCCTTGTGGGTTCGAGAGCTTTCTGGCGTCTGTGACACTCGGGGGTTTGGGGGCTTTCTTCTGTCTGCCTTGTGGATTTCAGTGTTTTCTGGGCTCTGCATCTCTCGTCGGCTTGATGGTTTTCTGGGGCCTGTGCCTTGTGGGTTTGGGGTCTTTCTGGGGCATGTGCCTTGTGGGTTTGGGGGATTTCTAGGTCCTATGCCTCTCGTGGGTCTGGGGGATTTCTGGTGTCTGTCTTGAAGGTTTGATAGCTTTCTAGGGCCTGTTCCTCTCATGGGTTTGTGGGCTTTCTTCAGTTTGCGTTGTGGGTTTGAGGGCTTTCAGGGGCCTGTGCCTGTCGTGGGTTTGGTGGCTTTCTGTGGATTGTGCCTTGTGGATTTGGGGTCTTTCTGGGGTCTGTGCTTTGTGGGTTTCTGCCTTTCTGGGGTATGTGCTTGTGGGTTTGGGGGATTTCTGGGGCCTGTGCCTCTCGTGGGTTTGGGGAATTTCTAGTGTCTGCCTTGTGGGTTCGAGAGCTTTCTGGCGTCTGTGAGACTCGGGGGTTTGGGGGCTTTCTTCTGTCTGCCTTGTGGATTTCAGTGTTTTCTGGGCTCTGCACCTCTCGTGGGCGCGATGGTTTTCTAAGGCCTGTGCCTTGTGGGTTTGGGGTCTTTCTGGGGCATGTGCCTTGTGGGTTTGGGGGATTTCTAGGTCCTATGCCTCTCGTGGGTCTGGGGGATTTCTGGTGTCTGTCTTGAAGGTTTGATAGCTTTCTAGCGCCTGTTCCTCTCATGGGTTTGTGGGCTTTCTTCAGTTTGCGTTGTGGGTTTGAGGGCTTTCAGGGGCCTGTGCCTGTCGTGGGTTTGGTGGCTTTCTGTGGATTGTGCCTTGTGGATTTGGGGTCTTTCTGGGGTCTGTGCTTTGTGGGTTTCTGCCTTTCTGGGGTATGTGCTTGTGGGTTTGGGGGATTTCTGGGGCCTGTGCCTCTCGTGGGTTTGGGGAATTTCTAGTGTCTGCCTTGTGGGTTCGAGAGCTTTCTGGCGTCTGTGAGACTCGGGGGTTTGGGGGCTTTCTTCTGTCTGCCTTGTGGATTTCAGTGTTTTCTGGGCTCTGCACCTCTTGTGGGCGCGATGGTTTTCTAAGGCCTGTGCCTTGTGGGTTTGGGGTCTTTCTGGGGCATGTGCCTTGTGGGTTTGGGGGATTTCTAGGTCCTATGCCTCTCGTGGGTCTGGGGGATTTCTGGTGTCTGTCTTGAAGGTTTGATAGCTTTCTAGGGCCTGTTCCTCTCATGGGTTTGTGGGCTTTCTTCAGTTTGCGTTGTGGGTTTGAGGGCTTTCAGGGGCCTGTGCCTGTCGTGGGTTTGGCGGCTTTCTGTGGATTGTGCCTTGTGGATTTGGGGTCTTTCTGGGGTCTGTGCTTTGTGGGTTTCTGCCTTTCTGGGGTATGTGCTTGTGGGTTTGGGGGATTTCTGGGGCCTGTGCCTCTCGTGGGTTTGGGGAATTTCTAGTGTCTGCCTTGTGGGTTCGAGAGCTTTCTGGCGTCTGTGAGACTCGGGGGTTTGGGGGCTTTCTTCTGTCTGCCTTGTGGATTTCAGTGTTTTCTGGGCTCTGCACCTCTCGTGGGCGCGATGGTTTTCTAAGGCCTGTGCCTTGTGGGTTTGGGGTCTTTCTGGGGCATGTGCCTTGTGGGTTTGGGGGATTTCTAGGTCCTATGCCTCTCGTGGGTCTGGGGGATTTCTGGTGTCTGTCTTGAAGGTTTGATAGCTTTCTAGCGCCTGTTCCTCTCATGGGTTTGTGGGCTTTCTTCAGTTTGCGTTGTGGGTTTGAGGGCTTTCAGGGGCCTGTGCCTGTCGTGGGTTTGGTGGCTTTCTGTGGATTGTGCCTTGTGGATTTGGGGTCTTTCTGGGGTCTGTGCTTTGTGGGTTTCTGCCTTTCTGGGGTATGTGCTTGTGGGTTTGGGGGATTTCTGGGGCCTGTGCCTCTCGTGGGTTTGGGGAATTTCTAGTGTCTGCCTTGTGGGTTCGAGAGCTTTCTGGCGTCTGTGAGACTCGGGGGTTTGGGGGCTTTCTTCTGTCTGCCTTGTGGATTTCAGTGTTTTCTGGGCTCTGCACCTCTTGTGGGCGCGATGGTTTTCTAAGGCCTGTGCCTTGTGGGTTTGGGGTCTTTCTGGGGCATGTGCCTTGTGGGTTTGGGGGATTTCTAGGTCCTATGCCTCTCGTGGGTCTGGGGGATTTCTGGTGTCTGTCTTGAAGGTTTGATAGCTTTCTAGGGCCTGTTCCTCTCATGGGTTTGTGGGCTTTCTTCAGTTTGCGTTGTGGGTTTGAGGGCTTTCAGGGGCCTGTGCCTGTCGTGGGTTTGGCGGCTTTCTGTGGATTGTGCCTTGTGGATTTGGGGTCTTTCTGGGGTCTGTGCTTTGTGGGTTTCTGCCTTTCTGGGGTATGTGCTTGTGGGTTTGGGGGATTTCTGGGGCCTGTGCCTCTCGTGGGTTTGGGGAATTTCTAGTGTCTGCCTTGTGGGTTCGAGAGCTTTCTGGCGTCTGTGAGACTCGGGGGTTTGGGGGCTTTCTTCTGTCTGCCTTGTGGATTTCAGTGTTTTCTGGGCTCTGCACCTCTCGTGGGCGCGATGGTTTTCTAAGGCCTGTGCCTTGTGGGTTTGGGGTCTTTCTGGGGCATGTGCCTTGTGGGTTTGGGGGATTTCTAGGTCCTATGCCTCTCGTGGGTCTGGGGGATTTCTGGTGTCTGTCTTGAAGGTTTGATAGCTTTCTAGGGCCTGTTCCTCTCATGGGTTTGTGGGCTTTCTTCAGTTTGCGTTGTGGGTTTGAGGGCTTTCAGGGGCCTGTGCCTGTCGTGGGTTTGGCGGCTTTCTGTGGATTGTGCCTTGTGGATTTGGGGTCTTTCTGGGGTCTGTGCTTTGTGGGTTTCTGCCTTTCTGGGGTATGTGCTTGTGGGTTTGGGGGATTTCTGGGGCCTGTGCCTCTCGTGGGTTTGGGGAATTTCTAGTGTCTGCCTTGTGGGTTCGAGAGCTTTCTGGCGTCTGTGAGACTCGGGGGTTTGGGGGCTTTCTTCTGTCTGCCTTGTGGATTTCAGTGTTTTCTGGGCTCTGCACCTCTCGTGGGCGCGATGGTTTTCTAAGGCCTGTGCCTTGTGGGTTTGGGGTCTTTCTGGGGCATGTGCCTTGTGGGTTTGGGGGATTTCTAGGTCCTATGCCTCTCGTGGGTCTGGGGGATTTCTGGTGTCTGTCTTGAAGGTTTGATAGCTTTCTAGCGCCTGTTCCTCTCATGGGTTTGTGGGCTTTCTTCAGTTTGCGTTGTGGGTTTGAGGGCTTTCAGGGGCCTGTGCCTGTCGTGGGTTTGGTGGCTTTCTGTGGATTGTGCCTTGTGGATTTGGGGTCTTTCTGGGGTCTGTGCTTTGTGGGTTTCTGCCTTTCTGGGGTATGTGCTTGTGGGTTTGGGGGATTTCTGGGGCCTGTGCCTCTCGTGGGTTTGGGGAATTTCTAGTGTCTGCCTTGTGGGTTCGAGAGCTTTCTGGCGTCTGTGAGACTCGGGGGTTTGGGGGCTTTCTTCTGTCTGCCTTGTGGATTTCAGTGTTTTCTGGGCTCTGCACCTCTTGTGGGCGCGATGGTTTTCTAAGGCCTGTGCCTTGTGGGTTTGGGGTCTTTCTGGGGCATGTGCCTTGTGGGTTTGGGGGATTTCTAGGTCCTATGCCTCTCGTGGGTCTGGGGGATTTCTGGTGTCTGTCTTGAAGGTTTGATAGCTTTCTAGGGCCTGTTCCTCTCATGGGTTTGTGGGCTTTCTTCAGTTTGCGTTGTGGGTTTGAGGGCTTTCAGGGGCCTGTGCCTGTCGTGGGTTTGGCGGCTTTCTGTGGATTGTGCCTTGTGGATTTGGGGTCTTTCTGGGGTCTGTGCTTTGTGGGTTTCTGCCTTTCTGGGGTATGTGCTTGTGGGTTTGGGGGATTTCTGGGGCCTGTGCCTCTCGTGGGTTTGGGGAATTTCTAGTGTCTGCCTTGTGGGTTCGAGAGCTTTCTGGCGTCTGTGAGACTCGGGGGTTTGGGGGCTTTCTTCTGTCTGCCTTGTGGATTTCAGTGTTTTCTGGGCTCTGCACCTCTCGTGGGCGCGATGGTTTTCTAAGGCCTGTGCCTTGTGGGTTTGGGGTCTTTCTGGGGCATGTGCCTTGTGGGTTTGGGGGATTTCTAGGTCCTATGCCTCTCGTGGGTCTGGGGGATTTCTGGTGTCTGTCTTGAAGGTTTGATAGCTTTCTAGCGCCTGTTCCTCTCATGGGTTTGTGGGCTTTCTTCAGTTTGCGTTGTGGGTTTGAGGGCTTTCAGGGGCCTGTGCCTGTCGTGGGTTTGGTGGCTTTCTGTGGATTGTGCCTTGTGGATTTGGGGTCTTTCTGGGGTCTGTGCTTTGTGGGTTTCTGCCTTTCTGGGGTATGTGCTTGTGGGTTTGGGGGATTTCTGGGGCCTGTGCCTCTCGTGGGTTTGGGGAATTTCTAGTGTCTGCCTTGTGGGTTCGAGAGCTTTCTGGCGTCTGTGAGACTCGGGGGTTTGGGGGCTTTCTTCTGTCTGCCTTGTGGATTTCAGTGTTTTCTGGGCTCTGCACCTCTCGTGGGCGCGATGGTTTTCTAAGGCCTGTGCCTTGTGGGTTTGGGGTCTTTCTGGGGCATGTGCCTTGTGGGTTTGGGGGATTTCTAGGTCCTATGCCTCTCGTGGGTCTGGGGGATTTCTGGTGTCTGTCTTGAAGGTTTGATAGCTTTCTAGCGCCTGTTCCTCTCATGGGTTTGTGGGCTTTCTTCAGTTTGCGTTGTGGGTTTGAGGGCTTTCAGGGGCCTGTGCCTGTCGTGGGTTTGGTGGCTTTCTGTGGATTGTGCCTTGTGGATTTGGGGTCTTTCTGGGGTCTGTGCTTTGTGGGTTTCTGCCTTTCTGGGGTATGTGCTTGTGGGTTTGGGGGATTTCTGGGGCCTGTGCCTCTCGTGGGTTTGGGGAATTTCTAGTGTCTGCCTTGTGGGTTCGAGAGCTTTCTGGCGTCTGTGAGACTCGGGGGTTTGGGGGCTTTCTTCTGTCTGCCTTGTGGATTTCAGTGTTTTCTGGGCTCTGCACCTCTCGTGGGCGCGATGGTTTTCTAAGGCCTGTGCCTTGTGGGTTTGGGGTCTTTCTGGGGCATGTGCCTTGTGGGTTTGGGGGATTTCTAGGTCCTATGCCTCTCGTGGGTCTGGGGGATTTCTGGTGTCTGTCTTGAAGGTTTGATAGCTTTCTAGCGCCTGTTCCTCTCATGGGTTTGTGGGCTTTCTTCAGTTTGCGTTGTGGGTTTGAGGGCTTTCAGGGGCCTGTGCCTGTCGTGGGTTTGGTGGCTTTCTGTGGATTGTGCCTTGTGGATTTGGGGTCTTTCTGGGGTCTGTGCTTTGTGGGTTTCTGCCTTTCTGGGGTATGTGCTTGTGGGTTTGGGGGATTTCTGGGGCCTGTGCCTCTCGTGGGTTTGGGGAATTTCTAGTGTCTGCCTTGTGGGTTCGAGAGCTTTCTGGCGTCTGTGAGACTCGGGGGTTTGGGGGCTTTCTTCTGTCTGCCTTGTGGATTTCAGTGTTTTCTGGGCTCTGCACCTCTCGTGGGCGCGATGGTTTTCTAAGGCCTGTGCCTTGTGGGTTTGGGGTCTTTCTGGGGCATGTGCCTTGTGGGTTTGGGGGATTTCTAGGTCCTATGCCTCTCGTGGGTCTGGGGGATTTCTGGTGTCTGTCTTGAAGGTTTGATAGCTTTCTAGCGCCTGTTCCTCTCATGGGTTTGTGGGCTTTCTTCAGTTTGCGTTGTGGGTTTGAGGGCTTTCAGGGGCCTGTGCCTGTCGTGGGTTTGGCGGCTTTCTGTGGATTGTGCCTTGTGGATTTGGGGTCTTTCTGGGGTCTGTGCTTTGTGGGTTTCTGCCTTTCTGGGGTATGTGCTTGTGGGTTTGGGGGATTTCTGGGGCCTGTGCCTCTCGTGGGTTTGGGGAATTTCTAGTGTCTGCCTTGTGGGTTCGAGAGCTTTCTGGCGTCTGTGAGACTCGGGGGTTTGGGGGCTTTCTTCTGTCTGCCTTGTGGATTTCAGTGTTTTCTGGGCTCTGCACCTCTCGTGGGCGCGATGGTTTTCTAAGGCCTGTGCCTTGTGGGTTTGGGGTCTTTCTGGGGCATGTGCCTTGTGGGTTTGGGGGATTTCTAGGTCCTATGCCTCTCGTGGGTCTGGGGGATTTCTGGTGTCTGTCTTGAAGGTTTGATAGCTTTCTAGCGCCTGTTCCTCTCATGGGTTTGTGGGCTTTCTTCAGTTTGCGTTGTGGGTTTGAGGGCTTTCAGGGGCCTGTGCCTGTCGTGGGTTTGGTGGCTTTCTGTGGATTGTGCCTTGTGGATTTGGGGTCTTTCTGGGGTCTGTGCTTTGTGGGTTTCTGCCTTTCTGGGGTATGTGCTTGTGGGTTTGGGGGATTTCTGGGGCCTGTGCCTCTCGTGGGTTTGGGGAATTTCTAGTGTCTGCCTTGTGGGTTCGAGAGCTTTCTGGCGTCTGTGAGACTCGGGGGTTTGGGGGCTTTCTTCTGTCTGCCTTGTGGATTTCAGTGTTTTCTGGGCTCTGCACCTCTCGTGGGCGCGATGGTTTTCTAAGGCCTGTGCCTTGTGGGTTTGGGGTCTTTCTGGGGCATGTGCCTTGTGGGTTTGGGGGATTTCTAGGTCCTATGCCTCTCGTGGGTCTGGGGGATTTCTGGTGTCTGTCTTGAAGGTTTGATAGCTTTCTAGCGCCTGTTCCTCTCATGGGTTTGTGGGCTTTCTTCAGTTTGCGTTGTGGGTTTGAGGGCTTTCAGGGGCCTGTGCCTGTCGTGGGTTTGGTGGCTTTCTGTGGATTGTGCCTTGTGGATTTGGGGTCTTTCTGGGGTCTGTGCTTTGTGGGTTTCTGCCTTTCTGGGGTATGTGCTTGTGGGTTTGGGGGATTTCTGGGGCCTGTGCCTCTCGTGGGTTTGGGGAATTTCTAGTGTCTGCCTTGTGGGTTCGAGAGCTTTCTGGCGTCTGTGAGACTCGGGGGTTTGGGGGCTTTCTTCTGTCTGCCTTGTGGATTTCAGTGTTTTCTGGGCTCTGCACCTCTCGTGGGCGCGATGGTTTTCTAAGGCCTGTGCCTTGTGGGTTTGGGGTCTTTCTGGGGCATGTGCCTTGTGGGTTTGGGGGATTTCTAGGTCCTATGCCTCTCGTGGGTCTGGGGGATTTCTGGTGTCTGTCTTGAAGGTTTGATAGCTTTCTAGCGCCTGTTCCTCTCATGGGTTTGTGGGCTTTCTTCAGTTTGCGTTGTGGGTTTGAGGGCTTTCA
Organism: Ryuthela nishihirai; assembly: GCA_038380435.1. Classification (NCBI taxonomy): domain Eukaryota; kingdom Metazoa; phylum Arthropoda; class Arachnida; order Araneae; family Heptathelidae; genus Ryuthela; species Ryuthela nishihirai. The sequence continues at coordinate 24,944 of JAWZYU010000077.1, read as the reverse complement.
GGGGCCTGTGCCTGTCGTGGGTTTGGTGGCTTTCTGTGGATTGTGCCTTGTGGATTTGGGGTCTTTCTGGGGTCTGTGCTTTGTGGGTTTCTGCCTTTCTGGGGTATGTGCTTGTGGGTTTGGGGGATTTCTGGGGCCTGTGCCTCTCGTGGGTTTGGGGAATTTCTAGTGTCTGCCTTGTGGGTTCGAGAGCTTTCTGGCGTCTGTGAGACTCGGGGGTTTGGGGGCTTTCTTCTGTCTGCCTTGTGGATTTCAGTGTTTTCTGGGCTCTGCACCTCTTGTGGGCGCGATGGTTTTCTAAGGCCTGTGCCTTGTGGGTTTGGGGTCTTTCTGGGGCATGTGCCTTGTGGGTTTGGGGGATTTCTAGGTCCTATGCCTCTCGTGGGTCTGGGGGATTTCTGGTGTCTGTCTTGAAGGTTTGATAGCTTTCTAGGGCCTGTTCCTCTCATGGGTTTGTGGGCTTTCTTCAGTTTGCGTTGTGGGTTTGAGGGCTTTCAGGGGCCTGTGCCTGTCGTGGGTTTGGCGGCTTTCTGTGGATTGTGCCTTGTGGATTTGGGGTCTTTCTGGGGTCTGTGCTTTGTGGGTTTCTGCCTTTCTGGGGTATGTGCTTGTGGGTTTGGGGGATTTCTGGGGCCTGTGCCTCTCGTGGGTTTGGGGAATTTCTAGTGTCTGCCTTGTGGGTTCGAGAGCTTTCTGGCGTCTGTGAGACTCGGGGGTTTGGGGGCTTTCTTCTGTCTGCCTTGTGGATTTCAGTGTTTTCTGGGCTCTGCACCTCTCGTGGGCGCGATGGTTTTCTAAGGCCTGTGCCTTGTGGGTTTGGGGTCTTTCTGGGGCATGTGCCTTGTGGGTTTGGGGGATTTCTAGGTCCTATGCCTCTCGTGGGTCTGGGGGATTTCTGGTGTCTGTCTTGAAGGTTTGATAGCTTTCTAGCGCCTGTTCCTCTCATGGGTTTGTGGGCTTTCTTCAGTTTGCGTTGTGGGTTTGAGGGCTTTCAGGGGCCTGTGCCTGTCGTGGGTTTGGTGGCTTTCTGTGGATTGTGCCTTGTGGATTTGGGGTCTTTCTGGGGTCTGTGCTTTGTGGGTTTCTGCCTTTCTGGGGTATGTGCTTGTGGGTTTGGGGGATTTCTGGGGCCTGTGCCTCTCGTGGGTTTGGGGAATTTCTAGTGTCTGCCTTGTGGGTTCGAGAGCTTTCTGGCGTCTGTGAGACTCGGGGGTTTGGGGGCTTTCTTCTGTCTGCCTTGTGGATTTCAGTGTTTTCTGGGCTCTGCACCTCTTGCGGGCGCGATGGTTTTCTAAGGCCTGTGCCTTGTGGGTTTGGGGTCTTTCTGGGGCATGTGCCTTGTGGGTTTGGGGGATTTCTAGGTCCTATGCCTCTCGTGGGTCTGGGGGATTTCTGGTGTCTGTCTTGAAGGTTTGATAGCTTTCTAGGGCCTGTTCCTCTCATGGGTTTGTGGGCTTTCTTCAGTTTGCGTTGTGGGTTTGAGGGCTTTCAGGGGCCTGTGCCTGTCGTGGGTTTGGCGGCTTTCTGTGGATTGTGCCTTGTGGATTTGGGGTCTTTCTGGGGTCTGTGCTTTGTGGGTTTCTGCCTTTCTGGGGTATGTGCTTGTGGGTTTGGGGATTTCTGGGGCCTGTGCCTCTCGTGGGTTTGGGGAATTTCTAGTGTCTGCCTTGTGGGTTCGAGAGCTTTCTGGCGTCTGTGAGACTCGGGGGTTTGGGGGCTTTCTTCTGTCTGCCTTGTGGATTTCAGTGTTTTCTGGGCTCTGCACCTCTCGTGGGCGCGATGGTTTTCTAAGGCCTGTGCCTTGTGGGTTTGGGGTCTTTCTGGGGCATGTGCCTTGTGGGTTTGGGGGATTTCTAGGTCCTATGCCTCTCGTGGGTCTGGGGGATTTCTGGTGTCTGTCTTGAAGGTTTGATAGCTTTCTAGCGCCTGTTCCTCTCATGGGTTTGTGGGCTTTCTTCAGTTTGCGTTGGGTTTGAGGGCTTTCAGGGGCCTGTGCCTGTCGTGGGTTTGGTGGCTTTCTGTGGATTGTGCCTTGTGGATTTGGGGTCTTTCTGGGGTCTGTGCTTTGTGGGTTTCTGCCTTTCTGGGGTATGTGCTTGTGGGTTTGGGGGATTTCTGGGGCCTGTGCCTCTCGTGGGTTTGGGGAATTTCTAGTGTCTGCCTTGTGGTTCGAGAGCTTTCTGGCGTCTGTGAGACTCGGGGGTTTGGGGGCTTTCTTCTGTCTGCCTTGTGGATTTCAGTGTTTTCTGGGCTCTGCACCTCTTGTGGGCGCGATGGTTTTCTAAGGCCTGTGCCTTGTGGGTTTGGGGTCTTTCTGGGCATGTGCCTTGTGGGTTTGGGGGATTTCTAGGTCCTATGCCTCTCGTGGGTCTGGGGATTTCTGGTGTCTGTCTTGAAGGTTTGATAGCTTTCTAGGGCCTGTTCCTCTCATGGGTTTGTGGGCTTTCTTCAGTTTGCGTTGTGGGTTTGAGGGCTTTCAGGGGCCTGTGCCTGTCGTGGGTTTGGCGGCTTTCTGTGGATTGTGCCTTGTGGATTTGGGGTCTTTCTGGGGTCTGTGCTTTGTGGGTTTCTGCCTTTCTGGGGTATGTGCTTGTGGGTTTGGGGGATTTCTGGGGCCTGTGCCTCTCGTGGGTTTGGGGAATTTCTAGTGTCTGCCTTGTGGGTTCGAGAGCTTTCTGGCGTCTGTGAGACTCGGGGTTTGGGGGCTTTCTTCTGTCTGCCTTGTGGATTTCAGTGTTTTCTGGGCTCTGCACCTCTCGTGGGCGCGATGGTTTTCTAAGGCCTGTGCCTTGTGGGTTTGGGGTCTTTCTGGGGCATGTGCCTTGTGGGTTTGGGGGATTTCTAGGTCCTATGCCTCTCGTGGGTCTGGGGGATTTCTGGTGTCTGTCTTGAAGGTTTGATAGCTTTCTAGCGCCTGTTCCTCTCATGGGTTTGTGGGCTTTCTTCAGTTTGCGTTGTGGGTTTGAGGGCTTTCAGGGGCCTGTGCCTGTCGTGGGTTTGGTGGCTTTCTGTGGATTGTGCCTTGTGGATTTGGGGTCTTTCTGGGGTCTGTGCTTTGTGGGTTTCTGCCTTTCTGGGGTATGTGCTTGTGGGTTTGGGGGATTTCTGGGGCCTGTGCCTCTCGTGGGTTTGGGGAATTTCTAGTGTCTGCCTTGTGGGTTCGAGAGCTTTCTGGCGTCTGTGAGACTCGGGGGTTTGGGGGCTTTCTTCTGTCTGCCTTGTGGATTTCAGTGTTTTCTGGGCTCTGCACCTCTCGTGGGCGCGATGGTTTTCTAAGGCCTGTGCCTTGTGGGTTTGGGGTCTTTCTGGGGCATGTGCCTTGTGGGTTTGGGGGATTTCTAGGTCCTATGCCTCTCGTGGGTCTGGGGGATTTCTGGTGTCTGTCTTGAAGGTTTGATAGCTTTCTAGCGCCTGTTCCTCTCATGGGTTTGTGGGCTTTCTTCAGTTTGCGTTGTGGGTTTGAGGGCTTTCAGGGGCCTGTGCCTGTCGTGGGTTTGGTGGCTTTCTGTGGATTGTGCCTTGTGGATTTGGGGTCTTTCTGGGGTCTGTGCTTTGTGGGTTTCTGCCTTTCTGGGGTATGTGCTTGTGGGTTTGGGGATTTCTGGGGCCTGTGCCTCTCGTGGGTTTGGGGAATTTCTAGTGTCTGCCTTGTGGGTTCGAGAGCTTTCTGGCGTCTGTGAGACTCGGGGGTTTGGGGGCTTTCTTCTGTCTGCCTTGTGGATTTCAGTGTTTTCTGGGCTCTGCACCTCTTGTGGGCGCGATGGTTTTCTAAGGCCTGTGCCTTGTGGGTTTGGGGTCTTTCTGGGGCATGTGCCTTGTGGGTTTGGGGGATTTCTAGGTCCTATGCCTCTCGTGGGTCTGGGGGATTTCTGGTGTCTGTCTTGAAGGTTTGATAGCTTTCTAGGGCCTGTTCCTCTCATGGGTTTGTGGGCTTTCTTCAGTTTGCGTTGTGGGTTTGAGGGCTTTCAGGGGCCTGTGCCTGTCGTGGGTTTGGCGGCTTTCTGTGGATTGTGCCTTGTGGATTTGGGGTCTTTCTGGGGTCTGTGCTTTGTGGGTTTCTGCCTTTCTGGGTATGTGCTTGTGGGTTTGGGGATTTCTGGGGCCTGTGCCTCTCGTGGGTTTGGGGAATTTCTAGTGTCTGCCTTGTGGGTTCGAGAGCTTTCTGGCGTCTGTGAGACTCGGGGGTTTGGGGGCTTTCTTCTGTCTGCCTTGTGGATTTCAGTGTTTTCTGGGCTCTGCACCTCTCGTGGGCGCGATGGTTTTCTAAGGCCTGTGCCTTGTGGGTTTGGGGTCTTTCTGGGGCATGTGCCTTGTGGGTTTGGGGGATTTCTAGGTCCTATGCCTCTCGTGGGTCTGGGGGATTTCTGGTGTCTGTCTTGAAGGTTTGATAGCTTTCTAGCGCCTGTTCCTCTCATGGGTTTGTGGGCTTTCTTCAGTTTGCGTTGTGGGTTTGAGGGCTTTCAGGGGCCTGTGCCTGTCGTGGGTTTGGTGGCTTTCTGTGGATTGTGCCTTGTGGATTTGGGGTCTTTCTGGGGTCTGTGCTTTGTGGGTTTCTGCCTTTCTGGGGTATGTGCTTGTGGGTTTGGGGGATTTCTGGGGCCTGTGCCTCTCGTGGGTTTGGGGAATTTCTAGTGTCTGCCTTGTGGGTTCGAGAGCTTTCTGGCGTCTGTGAGACTCGGGGGTTTGGGGGCTTTCTTCTGTCTGCCTTGTGGATTTCAGTGTTTTCTGGGCTCTGCACCTCTCGTGGGCGCGATGGTTTTCTAAGGCCTGTGCCTTGTGGGTTTGGGGTCTTTCTGGGGCATGTGCCTTGTGGGTTTGGGGGATTTCTAGGTCCTATGCCTCTCGTGGGTCTGGGGGATTTCTGGTGTCTGTCTTGAAGGTTTGATAGCTTTCTAGCGCCTGTTCCTCTCATGGGTTTGTGGGCTTTCTTCAGTTTGCGTTGTGGGTTTGAGGGCTTTCAGGGGCCTGTGCCTGTCGTGGGTTTGGTGGCTTTCTGTGGATTGTGCCTTGTGGATTTGGGGTCTTTCTGGGGTCTGTGCTTTGTGGGTTTCTGCCTTTCTGGGGTATGTGCTTGTGGGTTTGGGGGATTTCTGGGGCCTGTGCCTCTCGTGGGTTTGGGGAATTTCTAGTGTCTGCCTTGTGGGTTCGAGAGCTTTCTGGCGTCTGTGAGACTCGGGGGTTTGGGGGCTTTCTTCTGTCTGCCTTGTGGATTTCAGTGTTTTCTGGGCTCTGCACCTCTTGTGGGCGCGATGGTTTTCTAAGGCCTGTGCCTTGTGGGTTTGGGGTCTTTCTGGGGCATGTGCCTTGTGGGTTTGGGGGATTTCTAGGTCCTATGCCTCTCGTGGGTCTGGGGGATTTCTGGTGTCTGTCTTGAAGGTTTGATAGCTTTCTAGGGCCTGTTCCTCTCATGGGTTTGTGGGCTTTCTTCAGTTTGCGTTGTGGGTTTGAGGGCTTTCAGGGGCCTGTGCCTGTCGTGGGTTTGGCGGCTTTCTGTGGATTGTGCCTTGTGGATTTGGGGTCTTTCTGGGGTCTGTGCTTTGTGGGTTTCTGCCTTTCTGGGGTATGTGCTTGTGGGTTTGGGGGATTTCTGGGGCCTGTGCCTCTCGTGGGTTTGGGGAATTTCTAGTGTCTGCCTTGTGGGTTCGAGAGCTTTCTGGCGTCTGTGAGACTCGGGGGTTTGGGGGCTTTCTTCTGTCTGCCTTGTGGATTTCAGTGTTTTCTGGGCTCTGCACCTCTCGTGGGCGCGATGGTTTTCTAAGGCCTGTGCCTTGTGGGTTTGGGGTCTTTCTGGGGCATGTGCCTTGTGGGTTTGGGGGATTTCTAGGTCCTATGCCTCTCGTGGGTCTGGGGGATTTCTGGTGTCTGTCTTGAAGGTTTGATAGCTTTCTAGCGCCTGTTCCTCTCATGGGTTTGTGGGCTTTCTTCAGTTTGCGTTGTGGGTTTGAGGGCTTTCAGGGGCCTGTGCCTGTCGTGGGTTTGGTGGCTTTCTGTGGATTGTGCCTTGTGGATTTGGGGTCTTTCTGGGGTCTGTGCTTTGTGGGTTTCTGCCTTTCTGGGGTATGTGCTTGTGGGTTTGGGGGATTTCTGGGGCCTGTGCCTCTCGTGGGTTTGGGGAATTTCTAGTGTCTGCCTTGTGGGTTCGAGAGCTTTCTGGCGTCTGTGAGACTCGGGGGTTTGGGGGCTTTCTTCTGTCTGCCTTGTGGATTTCAGTGTTTTCTGGGCTCTGCACCTCTCGTGGGCGCGATGGTTTTCTAAGGCCTGTGCCTTGTGGGTTTGGGGTCTTTCTGGGGCATGTGCCTTGTGGGTTTGGGGGATTTCTAGGTCCTATGCCTCTCGTGGGTCTGGGGGATTTCTGGTGTCTGTCTTGAAGGTTTGATAGCTTTCTAGCGCCTGTTCCTCTCATGGGTTTGTGGGCTTTCTTCAGTTTGCGTTGTGGGTTTGAGGGCTTTCAGGGGCCTGTGCCTGTCGTGGGTTTGGTGGCTTTCTGTGGATTGTGCCTTGTGGATTTGGGGTCTTTCTGGGGTCTGTGCTTTGTGGGTTTCTGCCTTTCTGGGGTATGTGCTTGTGGGTTTGGGGGATTTCTGGGGCCTGTGCCTCTCGTGGGTTTGGGGAATTTCTAGTGTCTGCCTTGTGGGTTCGAGAGCTTTCTGGCGTCTGTGAGACTCGGGGGTTTGGGGGCTTTCTTCTGTCTGCCTTGTGGATTTCAGTGTTTTCTGGGCTCTGCACCTCTTGTGGGCGCGATGGTTTTCTAAGGCCTGTGCCTTGTGGGTTTGGGGTCTTTCTGGGGCATGTGCCTTGTGGGTTTGGGGGATTTCTAGGTCCTATGCCTCTCGTGGGTCTGGGGGATTTCTGGTGTCTGTCTTGAAGGTTTGATAGCTTTCTAGGGCCTGTTCCTCTCATGGGTTTGTGGGCTTTCTTCAGTTTGCAGTTTGCGTTGTGGGTTTGAGGGCTTTCAGGGGCCTGTGCCTGTCGTGGGTTTGGCGGCTTTCTGTGGATTGTGCCTTGTGGATTTGGGGTCTTTCTGGGGTCTGTGCTTTGTGGGTTTCTGCCTTTCTGGGGTATGTGCTTGTGGGTTTGGGGGATTTCTGGGGCCTGTGCCTCTCGTGGGTTTGGGGAATTTCTAGTGTCTGCCTTGTGGGTTCGAGAGCTTTCTGGCGTCTGTGAGACTCGGGGGTTTGGGGGCTTTCTTCTGTCTGCCTTGTGGATTTCAGTGTTTTCTGGGCTCTGCACCTCTCGTGGGCGCGATGGTTTTCTAAGGCCTGTGCCTTGTGGGTTTGGGGTCTTTCTGGGGCATGTGCCTTGTGGGTTTGGGGGATTTCTAGGTCCTATGCCTCTCGTGGGTCTGGGGGATTTCTGGTGTCTGTCTTGAAGGTTTGATAGCTTTCTAGCGCCTGTTCCTCTCATGGGTTTGTGGGCTTTCTTCAGTTTGCGTTGTGGGTTTGAGGGCTTTCAGGGGCCTGTGCCTGTCGTGGGTTTGGTGGCTTTCTGTGGATTGTGCCTTGTGGATTTGGGGTCTTTCTGGGGTCTGTGCTTTGTGGGTTTCTGCCTTTCTGGGGTATGTGCTTGTGGGTTTGGGGGATTTCTGGGGCCTGTGCCTCTCGTGGGTTTGGGGAATTTCTAGTGTCTGCCTTGTGGGTTCGAGAGCTTTCTGGCGTCTGTGAGACTCGGGGGTTTGGGGGCTTTCTTCTGTCTGCCTTGTGGATTTCAGTGTTTTCTGGGCTCTGCACCTCTTGTGGGCGCGATGGTTTTCTAAGGCCTGTGCCTTGTGGGTTTGGGGTCTTTCTGGGGCATGTGCCTTGTGGGTTTGGGGGATTTCTAGGTCCTATGCCTCTCGTGGGTCTGGGGGATTTCTGGTGTCTGTCTTGAAGGTTTGATAGCTTTCTAGGGCCTGTTCCTCTCATGGGTTTGTGGGCTTTCTTCAGTTTGCGTTGTGGGTTTGAGGGCTTTCAGGGGCCTGTGCCTGTCGTGGGTTTGGCGGCTTTCTGTGGATTGTGCCTTGTGGATTTGGGGTCTTTCTGGGGTCTGTGCTTTGTGGGTTTCTGCCTTTCTGGGGTATGTGCTTGTGGGTTTGGGGGATTTCTGGGGCCTGTGCCTCTCGTGGGTTTGGGGAATTTCTAGTGTCTGCCTTGTGGGTTCGAGAGCTTTCTGGCGTCTGTGAGACTCGGGGGTTTGGGGGCTTTCTTCTGTCTGCCTTGTGGATTTCAGTGTTTTCTGGGCTCTGCACCTCTCGTGGGCGCGATGGTTTTCTAAGGCCTGTGCCTTGTGGGTTTGGGGTCTTTCTGGGGCATGTGCCTTGTGGGTTTGGGGGATTTCTAGGTCCTATGCCTCTCGTGGGTCTGGGGGATTTCTGGTGTCTGTCTTGAAGGTTTGATAGCTTTCTAGCGCCTGTTCCTCTCATGGGTTTGTGGGCTTTCTTCAGTTTGCGTTGTGGGTTTGAGGGCTTTCAGGGGCCTGTGCCTGTCGTGGGTTTGGTGGCTTTCTGTGGATTGTGCCTTGTGGATTTGGGGTCTTTCTGGGGTCTGTGCTTTGTGGGTTTCTGCCTTTCTGGGGTATGTGCTTGTGGGTTTGGGGGATTTCTGGGGCCTGTGCCTCTCGTGGGTTTGGGGAATTTCTAGTGTCTGCCTTGTGGGTTCGAGAGCTTTCTGGCGTCTGTGAGACTCGGGGGTTTGGGGGCTTTCTTCTGTCTGCCTTGTGGATTTCAGTGTTTTCTGGGCTCTGCACCTCTTGTGGGCGCGATGGTTTTCTAAGGCCTGTGCCTTGTGGGTTTGGGGTCTTTCTGGGGCATGTGCCTTGTGGGTTTGGGGGATTTCTAGGTCCTATGCCTCTCGTGGGTCTGGGGGATTTCTGGTGTCTGTCTTGAAGGTTTGATAGCTTTCTAGGGCCTGTTCCTCTCATGGGTTTGTGGGCTTTCTTCAGTTTGCGTTGTGGGTTTGAGGGCTTTCAGGGGCCTGTGCCTGTCGTGGGTTTGGCGGCTTTCTGTGGATTGTGCCTTGTGGATTTGGGGTCTTTCTGGGGTCTGTGCTTTGTGGGTTTCTGCCTTTCTGGGGTATGTGCTTGTGGGTTTGGGGGATTTCTGGGGCCTGTGCCTCTCGTGGGTTTGGGGAATTTCTAGTGTCTGCCTTGTGGGTTCGAGAGCTTTCTGGCGTCTGTGAGACTCGGGGGTTTGGGGGCTTTCTTCTGTCTGCCTTGTGGATTTCAGTGTTTTCTGGGCTCTGCACCTCTCGTGGGCGCGATGGTTTTCTAAGGCCTGTGCCTTGTGGGTTTGGGGTCTTTCTGGGGCATGTGCCTTGTGGGTTTGGGGGATTTCTAGGTCCTATGCCTCTCGTGGGTCTGGGGGATTTCTGGTGTCTGTCTTGAAGGTTTGATAGCTTTCTAGCGCCTGTTCCTCTCATGGGTTTGTGGGCTTTCTTCAGTTTGCGTTGTGGGTTTGAGGGCTTTCAGGGGCCTGTGCCTGTCGTGGGTTTGGTGGCTTTCTGTGGATTGTGCCTTGTGGATTTGGGGTCTTTCTGGGGTCTGTGCTTTGTGGGTTTCTGCCTTTCTGGGGTATGTGCTTGTGGGTTTGGGGGATTTCTGGGGCCTGTGCCTCTCGTGGGTTTGGGGAATTTCTAGTGTCTGCCTTGTGGGTTCGAGAGCTTTCTGGCGTCTGTGAGACTCGGGGGTTTGGGGGCTTTCTTCTGTCTGCCTTGTGGATTTCAGTGTTTTCTGGGCTCTGCACCTCTTGTGGGCGCGATGGTTTTCTAAGGCCTGTGCCTTGTGGGTTTGGGGTCTTTCTGGGGCATGTGCCTTGTGGGTTTGGGGGATTTCTAGGTCCTATGCCTCTCGTGGGTCTGGGGGATTTCTGGTGTCTGTCTTGAAGGTTTGATAGCTTTCTAGGGCCTGTTCCTCTCATGGGTTTGTGGGCTTTCTTCAGTTTGCGTTGTGGGTTTGAGGGCTTTCAGGGGCCTGTGCCTGTCGTGGGTTTGGCGGCTTTCTGTGGATTGTGCCTTGTGGATTTGGGGTCTTTCTGGGGTCTGTGCTTTGTGGGTTTCTGCCTTTCTGGGGTATGTGCTTGTGGGTTTGGGGGATTTCTGGGGCCTGTGCCTCTCGTGGGTTTGGGGAATTTCTAGTGTCTGCCTTGTGGGTTCGAGAGCTTTCTGGCGTCTGTGAGACTCGGGGGTTTGGGGGCTTTCTTCTGTCTGCCTTGTGGATTTCAGTGTTTTCTGGGCTCTGCACCTCTCGTGGGCGCGATGGTTTTCTAAGGCCTGTGCCTTGTGGGTTTGGGGTCTTTCTGGGGCATGTGCCTTGTGGGTTTGGGGGATTTCTAGGTCCTATGCCTCTCGTGGGTCTGGGGGATTTCTGGTGTCTGTCTTGAAGGTTTGATAGCTTTCTAGCGCCTGTTCCTCTCATGGGTTTGTGGGCTTTCTTCAGTTTGCGTTGTGGGTTTGAGGGCTTTCAGGGGCCTGTGCCTGTCGTGGGTTTGGTGGCTTTCTGTGGATTGTGCCTTGTGGATTTGGGGTCTTTCTGGGGTCTGTGCTTTGTGGGTTTCTGCCTTTCTGGGGTATGTGCTTGTGGGTTTGGGGGATTTCTGGGGCCTGTGCCTCTCGTGGGTTTGGGGAATTTCTAGTGTCTGCCTTGTGGGTTCGAGAGCTTTCTGGCGTCTGTGAGACTCGGGGGTTTGGGGGCTTTCTTCTGTCTGCCTTGTGGATTTCAGTGTTTTCTGGGCTCTGCACCTCTTGTGGGCGCGATGGTTTTCTAAGGCCTGTGCCTTGTGGGTTTGGGGTCTTTCTGGGGCATGTGCCTTGTGGGTTTGGGGGATTTCTAGGTCCTATGCCTCTCGTGGGTCTGGGGGATTTCTGGTGTCTGTCTTGAAGGTTTGATAGCTTTCTAGCGCCTGTTCCTCTCATGGGTTTGTGGGCTTTCTTCAGTTTGCGTTGTGGGTTTGAGGGCTTTCAGGGGCCTGTGCCTGTCGTGGGTTTGGTGGCTTTCTGTGGATTGTGCCTTGTGGATTTGGGGTCTTTCTGGGGTCTGTGCTTTGTGGGTTTCTGCCTTTCTGGGGTATGTGCTTGTGGGTTTGGGGGATTTCTGGGGCCTGTGCCTCTCGTGGGTTTGGGGAATTTCTAGTGTCTGCCTTGTGGGTTCGAGAGCTTTCTGGCGTCTGTGAGACTCGGGGGTTTGGGGGCTTTCTTCTGTCTGCCTTGTGGATTTCAGTGTTTTCTGGGCTCTGCACCTCTCTGTGGGCGCGATGGTTTTCTAAGGCCTGTGCCTTGTGGGTTTGGGGTCTTTCTGGGGCATGTGCCTTGTGGGTTTGGGGGATTTCTAGGTCCTATGCCTCTCGTGGGTCTGGGGGATTTCTGGTGTCTGTCTTGAAGGTTTGATAGCTTTCTAGGGCCTGTTCCTCTCATGGGTTTGTGGGCTTTCTTCAGTTTGCGTTGTGGGTTTTGAGGCTTTCAGGGGCCTGTGCCTGTCGTGGGTTTGGCGGCTTTCTGTGGATTGTGCCTTGTGGATTTGGGGGTCTTTCTGGGGGTCTGTGCTTTGTGGGTTTCTGCCTTTCTGGGGTATGTGCTTGTGGGTTTGGGGGATTTCTGGGGCCTGTGCCTCTCGTGGGTTTGGGGAATTTCTAGTGTCTGCCTTGTGGGTTCGAGAGCTTTCTGGCGTCTGTGAGACTCGGGGGTTTGGGGGCTTTCTTCTGTCTGCCTTGTGGATTTCAGTGTTTTCTGGGCTCTGCACCTCTCGTGGGCGCGATGGTTTTCTAAGGCCTGTGCCTTGTGGGTTTGGGGTCTTTCTGGGGCATGTGCCTTGTGGGTTTGGGGGATTTCTAGGTCCTATGCCTCTCGTGGGTCTGGGGGATTTCTGGTGTCTGTCTTGAAGGTTTGATAGCTTTCTAGCGCCTGTTCCTCTCATGGGTTTGTGGGCTTTCTTCAGTTTGCGTTGTGGGTTTGAGGGCTTTCAGGGGCCTGTGCCTGTCGTGGGTTTGGTGGCTTTCTGTGGATTGTGCCTTGTGGATTTGGGGTCTTTCTGGGGTCTGTGCTTTGTGGGTTTCTGCCTTTCTGGGGTATGTGCTTGTGGGTTTGGGGGGATTTCTGGGGCCTGTGCCTCTCGTGGGTTTGGGGAATTTCTAGTGTCTGCCTTGTGGGTTCGAGAGCTTTCTGGCGTCTGTGAGACTCGGGGGTTTGGGGGCTTTCTTCTGTCTGCCTTGTGGATTTCAGTGTTTTCTGGGCTCTGCACCTCTTCGTGGGCGCGATGGTTTTCTAAGGCCTGTGCCTTGTGGGTTTGGGGTCTTTCTGGGGCATGTGCCTTGTGGGTTTGGGGGATTTCTAGGTCCTATGCCTCTCGTGGGTCTGGGGGATTTCTGGTGTCTGTCTTGAAGGTTTGATAGCTTTCTAGCGCCTGTTCCTCTCATGGGTTTGTGGGCTTTCTTCAGTTTGCGTTGTGGGTTTGAGGGCTTTCAGGGGCCTGTGCCTGTCGTGGGTTTGGTGGCTTTCTGTGGATTGTGCCTTGTGGATTTGGGGGTCTTTCTGGGGTCTGTGCTTTGTGGGTTTCTGCCTTTCTGGGGTATGTGCTTGTGGGTTTGGGGGATTTCTGGGGCCTGTGCCTCTCGTGGGTTTGGGGAATTTCTAGTGTCTGCCTTGTGGGTTCGAGAGCTTTCTGGCGTCTGTGAGACTCGGGGGTTTTGGGGGCTTTCTTCTGTCTGCCTTGTGGATTTCAGTGTTTTCTGGGCTCTGCACCTCTCGTGGGCGCGATGGTTTTCTAAGGCCTGTGCCTTGTGGGTTTGGGGTCTTTCTGGGGCATGTGCCTTGTGGGTTTGGGGGATTTCTAGGTCCTATGCCTCTCGTGGGTCTGGGGGATTTCTGGTGTCTGTCTTGAAGGTTTGATAGCTTTCTAGCGCCTGTTCCTCTCATGGGTTTGTGGGCTTTCTTCAGTTTGCGTTGTGGGTTTGAGGGCTTTCAGGGGCCTGTGCCTGTCGTGGGTTTGGTGGCTTTCTGTGGATTGTGCCTTGTGGATTTGGGGTCTTTCTGGGGTCTGTGCTTTGTGGGTTTCTGCCTTTCTGGGGTATGTGCTTGTGGGTTTGGGGGATTTCTGGGGCCTGTGCCTCTCGTGGGTTTGGGGAATTTCTAGTGTCTGCCTTGTGGGTTCGAGAGCTTTCTGGCGTCTGTGAGACTCGGGGGTTTGGGGGCTTTCTTCTGTCTGCCTTGTGGATTTCAGTGTTTTCTGGGCTCTGCACCTCTTGTGGGCGCGATGGTTTTCTAAGGCCTGTGCCTTGTGGGTTTGGGGTCTTTCTGGGGCATGTGCCTTGTGGGTTTGGGGGATTTCTAGGTCCTATGCCTCTCGTGGGTCTGGGGGATTTCTGGTGTCTGTCTTGAAGGTTTGATAGCTTTCTAGGCGCCTGTTCCTCTCATGGGTTTGTGGGCTTTCTTCAGTTTGCGTTGTGGGTTTGAGGGCTTTCAGGGGCCTGTGCCTGTCGTGGGGTTTGGTGGCTTTCTGTGGATTGTGCCTTGTGGATTTGGGGTCTTTCTGGGGTCTGTGCTTTGTGGGTTTCTGCCTTTCTGGGGTATGTGCTTGTGGGTTTGGGGGGATTTCTGGGGCCTGTGCCTCTCGTGGGTTTGGGGAATTTCTAGTGTCTGCCTTGTGGGTTCGAGAGCTTTCTGGCGTCTGTGAGACTCGGGGGTTTGGGGGCTTTCTTCTGTCTGCCTTGTGGATTTCAGTGTTTTCTGGGCTCTGCACCTCTCGTGGGCGCGATGGTTTTCTAAGGCCTGTGCCTTGTGGGTTTGGGGTCTTTCTGGGGCATGTGCCTTGTGGGTTTGGGGGATTTCTAGGTCCTATGCCTCTCGTGGGTCTGGGGGATTTCTGGTGTCTGTCTTGAAGGTTTGATAGCTTTCTAGCGCCTGTTCCTCTCATGGGTTTGTGGGGCTTTCTTCAGTTTGCGTTGTGGGTTTGAGGGCTTTCAGGGGCCTGTGCCTGTCGTGGGTTTGGTGGCTTTCTGTGGATTGTGCCTTGTGGATTTGGGGTCTTTCTGGGGTCTGTGCTTTGTGGGTTTCTGCCTTTCTGGGGTATGTGCTTGTGGGTTTGGGGGATTTCTGGGGCCTGTGCCTCTCGTGGGTTTGGGGAATTTCTAGTGTCTGCCTTGTGGGTTCGAGAGCTTTCTGGCGTCTGTGAGACTCGGGGGTTTGGGGGCTTTCTTCTGTCTGCCTTGTGGATTTCAGTGTTTTCTGGGCTCTGCACCTCTCGTGGGCGCGATGGTTTTCTAAGGCCTGTGCCTTGTGGGTTTGGGGTCTTTCTGGGGCATGTGCCTTGTGGGGGTTTGGGGGATTTCTAGGTCCTATGCCTCTCGTGGGTCTGGGGGATTTCTGGTGTCTGTCTTGAAGGTTTGATAGCTTTCTAGCGCCTGTTCCTCTCATGGGTTTGTGGGCTTTCTTCAGTTTGCGTTGTGGGTTTGAGGGCTTTCAGGGGCCTGTGCCTGTCGTGGGTTTGGTGGCTTTCTGTGGATTGTGCCTTGTGGATTTGGGGTCTTTCTGGGGTCTGTGCTTTGTGGGTTTCTGCCTTTCTGGGGTATGTGCTTGTGGGTTTGGGGGATTTCTGGGGCCTGTGCCTCTCGTGGGTTTGGGGGAATTTCTAGTGTCTGCCTTGTGGGTTCGAGAGCTTTCTGGCGTCTGTGAGACTCGGGGGTTTGGGGGCTTTCTTCTGTCTGCCTTGTGGATTTCAGTGTTTTCTGGGCTCTGCACCTCTCTGTGGGCGCGATGGTTTTCTAAGGCCTGTGCCTTGTGGGTTTGGGGTCTTTCTGGGGCATGTTGCCTTGTGGGTTTGGGGGATTTCTAGGTCCTATGCCTCTCGTGGGTCTGGGGGATTTCTGGTGTCTGTCTTGAAGGTTTGATAGCTTTCTAGCGCCTGTTCCTCTCATGGGTTTGTGGGCTTTCTTCAGTTTGCGTTGTGGGTTTGAGGGCTTTCAGTGGGCCTGTGCCTGTCGTGGGTTTGGTGGCTTTCTGTGGATTGTGCCTTGTGGATTTGGGGTCTTTCTGGGGTCTGTGCTTTGTGGGTTTCTGCCTTTCTGGGGTATGTGCTTGTGGGTTTGGGGGATTTCTGGGGCCTGTGCCTCTCGTGGGTTTGGGGAATTTCTAGTGTCTGCCTTGTGGGTTCGAGAGCTTTCTGGCGTCTGTGAGACTCGGGGGTTTGGGGGCTTTCTTCTGTCTGCCTTGTGGATTTCAGTGTTTTCTGGGCTCTGCACCTCTCTGTGGGCGCGATGGTTTTCTAAGGCCTGTGCCTTGTGGGTTTGGGGTCTTTCTGGGGCATGTGCCTTGTGGGTTTGGGGGATTTCTAGGTCCTATGCCTCTCGTGGGTCTGGGGGATTTCTGGTGTCTGTCTTGAAGGTTTGATAGCTTTCTAGCGCCTGTTCCTCTCATGGGTTTGTGGGCTTTCTTCAGTTTGCGTTGTGGGTTTGAGGGCTTTCAGGGGCCTGTGCCTGTCGTGGGTTTGGTGGCTTTCTGTGGATTGTGCCTTGTGGATTTGGGGTCTTTCTGGGGTCTGTGCTTTGTGGGTTTCTGCCTTTCTGGGGTATGTGCTTGTGGGTTTGGGGGATTTCTGGGGCCTGTGCCTCTCGTGGGTTTGGGGGAATTTCTAGTGTCTGCCTTGTGGGTTCGAGAGCTTTCTGGCGTCTGTGAGACTCGGGGGTTTGGGGGCTTTCTTCTGTCTGCCTTGTGGATTTCAGTGTTTTCTGGGCTCTGCACCTCTCGTGGGCGCGATGGTTTTCTAAGGCCTGTGCCTTGTGGGTTTGGGGTCTTTCTGGGGCATGTGCCTTGTGGGTTTTGGGGGATTTCTAGGTCCTATGCCTCTCGTGGGTCTGGGGGATTTCTGGTGTCTGTCTTGAAGGTTTGATAGCTTTCTAGCGCCTGTTCCTCTCATGGGTTTGTGGGCTTTCTTCAGTTTGCGTTGTGGGTTTGAGGGCTTTCAGGGGCCTGTGCCTGTCGTGGGTTTGGTGGCTTTCTGTGGATTGTGCCTTGTGGATTTGGGGGTCTTTCTGGGGTCTGTGCTTTGTGGGTTTCTGCCTTTCTGGGGTATGTGCTTGTGGGTTTGGGGGATTTCTGGGGGCCTGTGCCTCTCGTGGGTTTGGGGAATTTCTAGTGTCTGCCTTGTGGGTTCGAGAGCTTTCTGGCGTCTGTGAGACTCGGGGGGTTTGGGGGCTTTCTTCTGTCTGCCTTGTGGATTTCAGTGTTTTTCTGGGCTCTGCACCTCTCGTGGGCGCGATGGTTTTCTAAGGCCTGTGCCTTGTGGGTTTGGGGGTCTTTCTGGGGCATGTGCCTTGTGGGTTTGGGGGATTTCTAGGTCCTATGCCTCTCGTGGGTCTGGGGGATTTCTGGTGTCTGTCTTGAAGGTTTGATAGCTTTCTAGCGCCTGTTCCTCTCATGGGTTTGTGGGCTTTCTTCAGTTTGCGTTGTGGGTTTGAGGGCTTTCAGGGGCCTGTGCCTGTCGTGGGTTTGGTGGCTTTCTGTGGATTGTGCCTTGTGGATTTGGGGTCTTTCTGGGGTCTGTGCTTTGTGGGTTTCTGCCTTTCTGGGGTATGTGCTTGTGGGGTTTGGGGATTTCTGGGGCCTGTGCCTCTCGTGGGTTTGGGGAATTTCTAGTGTCTGCCTTGTGGGTTCGAGAGCTTTCTGGCGTCTGTGAGACTCGGGGGTTTGGGGGCTTTCTTCTGTCTGCCTTGTGGATTTCAGTGTTTTCTGGGCTCTGCACCTCTTGTGGGCGCGATGGTTTTCTAAGGCCTGTGCCTTGTGGGTTTGGGGTCTTTCTGGGGCATGTGCCTTGTGGGTTTGGGGGATTTCTAGGTCCTATGCCTCTCGTGGGTCTGGGGGATTTCTGGTGTCTGTCTTGAAGGTTTGATAGCTTTCTAGCGCCTGTTCCTCTCATGGGTTTGTGGGCTTTCTTCAGTTTGCGTTGTGGGTTTGAGGGCTTTCAGGGGCCTGTGCCTGTCGTGGGTTTGGTGGCTTTCTGTGGATTGTGCCTTGTGGATTTGGGGTCTTTCTGGGGTCTGTGCTTTGTGGGTTTCTGCCTTTCTGGGGTATGTGCTTGTGGGTTTGGGGATTTCTGGGGCCTGTGCCTCTCGTGGGTTTGGGGAATTTCTAGTGTCTGCCTTGTGGGTTCGAGAGCTTTCTGGCGTCTGTGAGACTCGGGGGTTTGGGGGCTTTCTTCTGTCTGCCTTGTGGATTTCAGTGTTTTCTGGGCTCTGCACCTCTCGTGGGCGCGATGGTTTTCTAAGGCCTGTGCCTTGTGGGTTTGGGGGTCTTTCTGGGGCATGTGCCTTGTGGGTTTGGGGGATTTCTAGGTCCTATGCCTCTCGTGGGTCTGGGGGATTTCTGGTGTCTGTCTTGAAGGTTTGATAGCTTTCTAGCGCCTGTTCCTCTCATGGGTTTGTGGGCTTTCTTCAGTTTGCGTTGTGGGTTTGAGGGCTTTCAGGGGCCTGTGCCTGTCGTGGGTTTGGTGGCTTTCTGTGGATTGTGCCTTGTGGATTTGGGGTCTTTCTGGGGTCTGTGCTTTGTGGGTTTCTGCCTTTCTGGGGTATGTGCTTGTGGGTTTGGGGGATTTCTGGGGCCTGTGCCTCTCGTGGGTTTGGGGAATTTCTAGTGTCTGCCTTGTGGGTTCGAGAGCTTTCTGGCGTCTGTGAGACTCGGGGGTTTGGGGGCTTTCTTCTGTCTGCCTTGTGGATTTCAGTGTTTTCTGGGCTCTGCACCTCTCGTGGGCGCGATGGTTTTCTAAGGCCTGTGCCTTGTGGGTTTGGGGTCTTTCTGGGGCATGTGCCTTGTGGGTTTGGGGGATTTCTAGGTCCTATGCCTCTCGTGGGTCTGGGGGATTTCTGGTGTCTGTCTTGAAGGTTTGATAGCTTTCTAGCGCCTGTTCCTCTCATGGGTTTGTGGGCTTTCTTCAGTTTGCGTTGTGGGTTTGAGGGCTTTCAGGGGCCTGTGCCTGTCGTGGGTTTGGTGGCTTTCTGTGGATTGTGCCTTGTGGATTTGGGGTCTTTCTGGGGTCTGTGCTTTGTGGGTTTCTGCCTTTCTGGGGTATGTGCTTGTGGGTTTGGGGGATTTCTGGGGCCTGTGCCTCTCGTGGGTTTGGGGAATTTCTAGTGTCTGCCTTGTGGGTTCGAGAGCTTTCTGGCGTCTGTGAGACTCGGGGGTTTGGGGGCTTTCTTCTGTCTGCCTTGTGGATTTCAGTGTTTTCTGGGCTCTGCACCTCTCGTGGGCGCGATGGTTTTCTAAGGCCTGTGCCTTGTGGGTTTGGGGTCTTTCTGGGGCATGTGCCTTGTGGGTTTGGGGGATTTCTAGGTCCTATGCCTCTCGTGGGTCTGGGGGATTTCTGGTGTCTGTCTTGAAGGTTTGATAGCTTTCTAGCGCCTGTTCCTCTCATGGGTTTGTGGGCTTTCTTCAGTTTGCGTTGTGGGTTTGAGGGCTTTCAGGGGCCTGTGCCTGTCGTGGGTTTGGTGGCTTTCTGTGGATTGTGCCTTGTGGATTTGGGGTCTTTCTGGGGTCTGTGCTTTGTGGGTTTCTGCCTTTCTGGGGTATGTGCTTGTGGGTTTGGGGGATTTCTGGGGCCTGTGCCTCTCGTGGGTTTGGGGAATTTCTAGTGTCTGCCTTGTGGGTTCGAGAGCTTTCTGGCGTCTGTGAGACTCGGGGGTTTGGGGGCTTTCTTCTGTCTGCCTTGTGGATTTCAGTGTTTTCTGGGCTCTGCACCTCTCGTGGGCGCGATGGTTTTCTAAGGCCTGTGCCTTGTGGGTTTGGGGTCTTTCTGGGGCATGTGCCTTGTGGGTTTGGGGGATTTCTAGGTCCTATGCCTCTCGTGGGTCTGGGGGATTTCTGGTGTCTGTCTTGAAGGTTTGATAGCTTTCTAGCGCCTGTTCCTCTCATGGGTTTGTGGGCTTTCTTCAGTTTGCGTTGTGGGTTTGAGGGCTTTCAGGGGCCTGTGCCTGTCGTGGGTTTGGTGGCTTTCTGTGGATTGTGCCTTGTGGATTTGGGGTCTTTCTGGGGTCTGTGCTTTGTGGGTTTCTGCCTTTCTGGGGTATGTGCTTGTGGGTTTGGGGGATTTCTGGGGCCTGTGCCTCTCGTGGGTTTGGGGAATTTCTAGTGTCTGCCTTGTGGGTTCGAGAGCTTTCTGGCGTCTGTGAGACTCGGGGGTTTGGGGGCTTTCTTCTGTCTGCCTTGTGGATTTCAGTGTTTTCTGGGCTCTGCACCTCTCGTGGGCGCGATGGTTTTCTAAGGCCTGTGCCTTGTGGGTTTGGGGTCTTTCTGGGGCATGTGCCTTGTGGGTTTGGGGGATTTCTAGGTCCTATGCCTCTCGTGGGTCTGGGGGATTTCTGGTGTCTGTCTTGAAGGTTTGATAGCTTTCTAGCGCCTGTTCCTCTCATGGGTTTGTGGGCTTTCTTCAGTTTGCGTTGTGGGTTTGAGGGCTTTCAGGGGCCTGTGCCTGTCGTGGGTTTGGTGGCTTTCTGTGGATTGTGCCTTGTGGATTTGGGGTCTTTCTGGGGTCTGTGCTTTGTGGGTTTCTGCCTTTCTGGGGTATGTGCTTGTGGGTTTGGGGGATTTCTGGGGCCTGTGCCTCTCGTGGGTTTGGGGAATTTCTAGTGTCTGCCTTGTGGGTTCGAGAGCTTTCTGGCGTCTGTGAGACTCGGGGGTTTGGGGGCTTTCTTCTGTCTGCCTTGTGGATTTCAGTGTTTTCTGGGCTCTGCACCTCTCGTGGGCGCGATGGTTTTCTAAGGCCTGTGCCTTGTGGGTTTGGGGTCTTTCTGGGGCATGTGCCTTGTGGGTTTGGGGGATTTCTAGGTCCTATGCCTCTCGTGGGTCTGGGGGATTTCTGGTGTCTGTCTTGAAGGTTTGATAGCTTTCTAGCGCCTGTTCCTCTCATGGGTTTGTGGGCTTTCTTCAGTTTGCGTTGTGGGTTTGAGGGCTTTCAGGGGCCTGTGCCTGTCGTGGGTTTGGTGGCTTTCTGTGGATTGTGCCTTGTGGATTTGGGGTCTTTCTGGGGTCTGTGCTTTGTGGGTTTCTGCCTTTCTGGGGTATGTGCTTGTGGGTTTGGGGGATTTCTGGGGCCTGTGCCTCTCGTGGGTTTGGGGAATTTCTAGTGTCTGCCTTGTGGGTTCGAGAGCTTTCTGGCGTCTGTGAGACTCGGGGGTTTGGGGGCTTTCTTCTGTCTGCCTTGTGGATTTCAGTGTTTTCTGGGCTCTGCACCTCTCGTGGGCGCGATGGTTTTCTAAGGCCTGTGCCTTGTGGGTTTGGGGTCTTTCTGGGGCATGTGCCTTGTGGGTTTGGGGGATTTCTAGGTCCTATGCCTCTCGTGGGTCTGGGGGATTTCTGGTGTCTGTCTTGAAGGTTTGATAGCTTTCTAGCGCCTGTTCCTCTCATGGGTTTGTGGGCTTTCTTCAGTTTGCGTTGTGGGTTTGAGGGCTTTCAGGGGCCTGTGCCTGTCGTGGGTTTGGTGGCTTTCTGTGGATTGTGCCTTGTGGATTTGGGGTCTTTCTGGGGTCTGTGCTTTGTGGGTTTCTGCCTTTCTGGGGTATGTGCTTGTGGGTTTGGGGGATTTCTGGGGCCTGTGCCTCTCGTGGGTTTGGGGAATTTCTAGTGTCTGCCTTGTGGGTTCGAGAGCTTTCTGGCGTCTGTGAGACTCGGGGGTTTGGGGGCTTTCTTCTGTCTGCCTTGTGGATTTCAGTGTTTTCTGGGCTCTGCACCTCTCGTGGGCGCGATGGTTTTCTAAGGCCTGTGCCTTGTGGGTTTGGGGTCTTTCTGGGGCATGTGCCTTGTGGGTTTGGGGGATTTCTAGGTCCTATGCCTCTCGTGGGTCTGGGGGATTTCTGGTGTCTGTCTTGAAGGTTTGATAGCTTTCTAGCGCCTGTTCCTCTCATGGGTTTGTGGGCTTTCTTCAGTTTGCGTTGTGGGTTTGAGGGCTTTCAGGGGCCTGTGCCTGTCGTGGGTTTGGTGGCTTTCTGTGGATTGTGCCTTGTGGATTTGGGGTCTTTCTGGGGTCTGTGCTTTGTGGGTTTCTGCCTTTCTGGGGTATGTGCTTGTGGGTTTGGGGGATTTCTGGGGCCTGTGCCTCTCGTGGGTTTGGGGAATTTCTAGTGTCTGCCTTGTGGGTTCGAGAGCTTTCTGGCGTCTGTGAGACTCGGGGGTTTGGGGGCTTTCTTCTGTCTGCCTTGTGGATTTCAGTGTTTTCTGGGCTCTGCACCTCTCGTGGGCGCGATGGTTTTCTAAGGCCTGTGCCTTGTGGGTTTGGGGTCTTTCTGGGGCATGTGCCTTGTGGGTTTGGGGGATTTCTAGGTCCTATGCCTCTCGTGGGTCTGGGGGATTTCTGGTGTCTGTCTTGAAGGTTTGATAGCTTTCTAGCGCCTGTTCCTCTCATGGGTTTGTGGGCTTTCTTCAGTTTGCGTTGTGGGTTTGAGGGCTTTCAGGGGCCTGTGCCTGTCGTGGGTTTGGTGGCTTTCTGTGGATTGTGCCTTGTGGATTTGGGGTCTTTCTGGGGTCTGTGCTTTGTGGGTTTCTGCCTTTCTGGGTATGTGCTTGTGGGTTTGGGGGATTTCTGGGGCCTGTGCCTCTCGTGGGTTTGGGGAATTTCTAGTGTCTGCCTTGTGGGTTCGAGAGCTTTCTGGCGTCTGTGAGACTCGGGGGTTTGGGGGCTTTCTTCTGTCTGCCTTGTGGATTTCAGTGTTTTCTGGGCTCTGCACCTCTCGTGGGCGCGATGGTTTTCTAAGGCCTGTGCCTTGTGGGTTTGGGGTCTTTCTGGGGCATGTGCCTTGTGGGTTTGGGGGATTTCTAGGTCCTATGCCTCTCGTGGGTCTGGGGGATTTCTGGTGTCTGTCTTGAAGGTTTGATAGCTTTCTAGCGCCTGTTCCTCTCATGGGTTTGTGGGCTTTCTTCAGTTTGCGTTGTGGGTTTGAGGGCTTTCAGGGGCCTGTGCCTGTCGTGGGTTTGGTGGCTTTCTGTGGATTGTGCCTTGTGGATTTGGGGTCTTTCTGGGGTCTGTGCTTTGTGGGTTTCTGCCTTTCTGGGGTATGTGCTTGTGGGTTTGGGGGATTTCTGGGGCCTGTGCCTCTCGTGGGTTTGGGGAATTTCTAGTGTCTGCCTTGTGGGTTCGAGAGCTTTCTGGCGTCTGTGAGACTCGGGGGTTTGGGGGCTTTCTTCTGTCTGCCTTGTGGATTTCAGTGTTTTCTGGGCTCTGCACCTCTCGTGGGCGCGATGGTTTTCTAAGGCCTGTGCCTTGTGGGTTTGGGGTCTTTCTGGGGCATGTGCCTTGTGGGTTTGGGGGATTTCTAGGTCCTATGCCTCTCGTGGGTCTGGGGGATTTCTGGTGTCTGTCTTGAAGGTTTGATAGCTTTCTAGCGCCTGTTCCTCTCATGGGTTTGTGGGCTTTCTTCAGTTTGCGTTGTGGGTTTGAGGGCTTTCAGGGGCCTGTGCCTGTCGTGGGTTTGGTGGCTTTCTGTGGATTGTGCCTTGTGGATTTGGGGTCTTTCTGGGGTCTGTGCTTTGTGGGTTTCTGCCTTTCTGGGGTATGTGCTTGTGGGTTTGGGGGATTTCTGGGGCCTGTGCCTCTCGTGGGTTTGGGGAATTTCTAGTGTCTGCCTTGTGGGTTCGAGAGCTTTCTGGCGTCTGTGAGACTCGGGGGTTTGGGGGCTTTCTTCTGTCTGCCTTGTGGATTTCAGTGTTTTCTGGGCTCTGCACCTCTCGTGGGCGCGATGGTTTTCTAAGGCCTGTGCCTTGTGGGTTTGGGGTCTTTCTGGGGCATGTGCCTTGTGGGTTTGGGGGATTTCTAGGTCCTATGCCTCTCGTGGGTCTGGGGGATTTCTGGTGTCTGTCTTGAAGGTTTGATAGCTTTCTAGCGCCTGTTCCTCTCATGGGTTTGTGGGCTTTCTTCAGTTTGCGTTGTGGGTTTGAGGGCTTTCAGGGGCCTGTGCCTGTCGTGGGTTTGGTGGCTTTCTGTGGATTGTGCCTTGTGGATTTGGGGTCTTTCTGGGGTCTGTGCTTTGTGGGTTTCTGCCTTTCTGGGGTATGTGCTTGTGGGTTTGGGGGATTTCTGGGGCCTGTGCCTCTCGTGGGTTTGGGGAATTTCTAGTGTCTGCCTTGTGGGTTCGAGAGCTTTCTGGCGTCTGTGAGACTCGGGGGTTTGGGGGCTTTCTTCTGTCTGCCTTGTGGATTTCAGTGTTTTCTGGGCTCTGCACCTCTCGTGGGCGCGATGGTTTTCTAAGGCCTGTGCCTTGTGGGTTTGGGGTCTTTCTGGGGCATGTGCCTTGTGGGTTTGGGGGATTTCTAGGTCCTATGCCTCTCGTGGGTCTGGGGGATTTCTGGTGTCTGTCTTGAAGGTTTGATAGCTTTCTAGCGCCTGTTCCTCTCATGGGTTTGTGGGCTTTCTTCAGTTTGCGTTGTGGGTTTGAGGGCTTTCAGGGGCCTGTGCCTGTCGTGGGTTTGGTGGCTTTCTGTGGATTGTGCCTTGTGGATTTGGGGTCTTTCTGGGGTCTGTGCTTTGTGGGTTTCTGCCTTTCTGGGGTATGTGCTTGTGGGTTTGGGGGATTTCTGGGGCCTGTGCCTCTCGTGGGTTTGGGGAATTTCTAGTGTCTGCCTTGTGGGTTCGAGAGCTTTCTGGCGTCTGTGAGACTCGGGGGTTTGGGGGCTTTCTTCTGTCTGCCTTGTGGATTTCAGTGTTTTCTGGGCTCTGCACCTCTCGTGGGCGCGATGGTTTTCTAAGGCCTGTGCCTTGTGGGTTTGGGGTCTTTCTGGGGCATGTGCCTTGTGGGTTTGGGGGATTTCTAGGTCCTATGCCTCTCGTGGGTCTGGGGGATTTCTGGTGTCTGTCTTGAAGGTTTGATAGCTTTCTAGCGCCTGTTCCTCTCATGGGTTTGTGGGCTTTCTTCAGTTTGCGTTGTGGGTTTGAGGGCTTTCAGGGGCCTGTGCCTGTCGTGGGTTTGGTGGCTTTCTGTGGATTGTGCCTTGTGGATTTGGGGTCTTTCTGGGGTCTGTGCTTTGTGGGTTTCTGCCTTTCTGGGGTATGTGCTTGTGGGTTTGGGGGATTTCTGGGGCCTGTGCCTCTCGTGGGTTTGGGGAATTTCTAGTGTCTGCCTTGTGGGTTCGAGAGCTTTCTGGCGTCTGTGAGACTCGGGGGTTTGGGGGCTTTCTTCTGTCTGCCTTGTGGATTTCAGTGTTTTCTGGGCTCTGCACCTCTCGTGGGCGCGATGGTTTTCTAAGGCCTGTGCCTTGTGGGTTTGGGGTCTTTCTGGGGCATGTGCCTTGTGGGTTTGGGGGATTTCTAGGTCCTATGCCTCTCGTGGGTCTGGGGGATTTCTGGTGTCTGTCTTGAAGGTTTGATAGCTTTCTAGCGCCTGTTCCTCTCATGGGTTTGTGGGCTTTCTTCAGTTTGCGTTGTGGGTTTGAGGGCTTTCAGGGGCCTGTGCCTGTCGTGGGTTTGGTGGCTTTCTGTGGATTGTGCCTTGTGGATTTGGGGTCTTTCTGGGGTCTGTGCCTTTGTGGGTTTCTGCCCTTTCTGGGGTATGTGCTTGTGGGTTTGGGGGGATTTCTGGGGCCTGTGCCTCTCGTGGGTTTGGGGAATTTCTAGTGTCTGCCTTGTGGGTTCGAGAGCTTTCTGGCGTCTGTGAGACTCGGGGGTTTGGGGGCTTTCTTCTGTCTGCCTTGTGGATTTCAGTGTTTTCTGGGCTCTGCACCTCTCGTGGGCCGCGATGGTGTTTCTAAGGCCTGTGCCTTGGTGGGTTTCGGGTGTCCTTTCTGGGGCATGTGCCTTGTGGGTTTGGGGGATTCTAGGTCCTATGCCTCTCGTGGGTCTGGGGGATTTCCTGTGTCTGTCTTGAAGGTTTGATAGCTTTCTAGCGCCTGTTCCTCTCATGGGTTTGTGGGCTTTCTTCAGTTTGCGTTGTGGGTTTGAGGGCTTTTCAGGGGCCTGTGCCTGTCGTGGGTTTGGTTGGCTTTCTGTGATTGTGCCTTGTGGATTTGGGGTCT
>JAWZYU010000076.1:1752743-1780715 GCA_038380435.1 Ryuthela nishihirai | reverse complement strand
TATTTTCTAAATGCTAGAAATTAGTTTTTTTTATTTTAATCTGAATAACTAACTTACTACTATGTTTGTTCTTGATATAAAGCACCTAACTTTTCCAATAGTGCATTGCCAAATGATAATCTAAATCCATTACTATACGTATTGAACAGTGCATAAGGTGTTTCATAATAAATGTCCTGTTCTACATGTCCATTAAAAGTATCAAATTCATCCGAAACAATTCTAAAACCCCGCAATGACATTTCTATGCAAAATTTACAACCTTCCTTAGTTTCAGCATTGAAATACACCAGTTGGTCTCTTTTAGGAATAACAGTTGAAATGGCTATGCTATTCAATGCAAAACCAACATCTTTGATAATTGCATCTGCTTCAGCTTCCCAATTCATTACACTAGAATCATCTGCTGCATCAGGCAGAGCTCTGCTTCTTTCCTGAAAGTATGCAAATAAAAGGGAGGAAAATTTGATAAATATTCAATAATTTTATAAATTGATTACAAAATATGCTGCAAAATAATTTATCATCATTTAAGGTCAATTCTACATATTTAAAATAAAAACAATTCAATACAACAGTTTTACACAAATTGCCACAAAAGCAAAATGTAGCACTTTGCAAATTTATAGCTTCTTTGTGGGAAGTAAATGGCTTTAAGTATGAATTTACACTGTCACAGACACATCCATACTGATGCACATTGGGTTGGGTTGTTTTACCTCTGAGCGGCACTTTTTTGCACACCATGGGCTAAATGGCCAGGTCACATGGACCCCAAAGGCTCAGAGAAGGTTGGGGGAGGGGACCCACTGGAACAGCTGTTGGGAGACATGGTAGCCTCCCGTCAAGGCCATCCAGCGTGTTCTGTAACGTGCACAGGGTATGGCTCTCTCCCGCACACGGGGCCACGGCTTAACGTCCCACATGACGGACGGCGGTCTTTCCAAGCCCATCGGTGTCCCCTACTGACCGTGGGCAGGGCGGGGAATTTTTGCGGAGATAAATCTCAACGCTGACCCAGCTGGGACTCGAACCTGGGAATTACAGATTAACGAGCCTGGCGCGCTACCGACTGAGCCACCCCCGCCCCAGGAAGAGAGGGTACCGGGAATCTTGTTGAATAGGTAAATCAACACCCTAACAACACTTCCTCTGAAGTGAATACGAATTCAGTGACTGAGTGCACCATCAATATGCTTTGGTTTTATTTTCTATTTTTTAGGGTGCACATGGGAAGATAAGTATGTTTTTAAATTTTTAATTTATTGACTTTTTTTTTCATCACTAAAAACGCCTACCTTCAGAAACTTTAATTTGATATGCGACTCATAAACATCAACCATATTTTTCCTCTCACTGTATTAGGAGTCGTGCTTAAGGCCGCCCATGGCATCACATGCTTTAATTTGAGATATAACTTGTTAAGGTCCAACCCCAAGAAAATCCACCTACTTTTTTGGGGGAAATGGTGGTGGGCAAAATTTGAAATAGTCTATGAGGTTTTTATATGAGCTTTCACAATGATGATGACATTCCAAAGATATAGCGAAACAACTGCTTTCATATTTCCTCTTTTCTAGGGAAGAAAAAAAAAGGGGGATGAATTTTTTTTTTTAACCTGCAACATTTCCCCATCTCACAAGCTTTTATTTGGTACATAGCTTCTTACATTTGGCCCTCCATTATGAAGATATAGTTGGACAATCATTTTCATATTTCTGGGGCGGGGTGGCTCAGTCGGTAGCGCGCCAGGCTCGTAATCTGTAGTTCCCAGGTTCGAGTCCCAGCTGGGTCAGCGTTGAGATTTATCTCCGCAAAATTCCCCGCTCTGCCCACGGTCGTAGGGGACACCGATGGGCTTGAAAAGGCCGCCGTCCGTCGGATGGGACGTTAAGCCGTGGCCTCCGTGTGCGGGTTGGGTTGGGTTGTTTTACCTCTGAGCGGCACTTTTTTGCACACCATGGGCTAAATGGCCAGGTCACATGGACCCCGAAGGCTCAGAGAAGGTTGGGGGAGGGGACCCACTGGAACAGCTGTTGGGAGACAGATGGTAGCCTCCCGTCAAGGCCATCCAGCGTGTTCTTTAACGTGCACAGGGTATGGCTCTCCCGCACACGGGGCCACGGCTTAACGTCCCATCCGACGGACGGCGGCCTTTCCAAGCCCATCGGTGTCCCCTACTGACCGTGGGCAGGGCGGGGAATTTTTGCGGCCGTGTGCGGGAGAGCCATACCCTGTGCACGTTAAAGAACACGCTGGATGGCCTTGACGTGAGGCTACCATCTGTCTCCCAACAGCTGTTCCAGTGGGTCCCCAACCTTCTCTTCGGGGTCCTTGTGACCTGGCCATTTAGCCCATGGTGTGCAAAAAAGTGCCGCTCAGAGGTAAAACAACCCAACCCAACCCATTTTCATATTTCCTTTTTTTAGAGGAGAAAAAAACATGGGGTGTCAATTTTTTATTGCCTATGACTCCCTGCATCATATGCTTTCATTTGGTGCACAGGTTACTTCCAGCCCTCACATTCTGCAGATACAGCATAATAATAGCTTTCATATTCCCCTTTTTTAAAGGGGAAGAAAGTATGGGAGAATCAATTATGTGTAGCCTATTACACTGATATACACAATATGTACATCGTAGGCTTTCCTTTGAAGCATAACTTGTTATTTTCAGCACTCGCATTCAGGAGCTATAAGGGAACCATCATTTTATATATTTCCTCTGTTTTTTAGGGGGGAAGAAAGTATGGGGGTCAATTTTTCACAGCCTATGACATTCCCCATGTTAGAAGCTATCATTTGATGTATAGCTTGTTATTTTCATTATTTACATTCTGGAGATATAGCAAAAGAATAGTTTTCATTCTCTATATTGATATTAAAACTCGAACCTGAGAGCGAATGAGCGACGGGTGAGTGAAATTTCAATCATGTTAAAATAAATTCTCAAGTTGCTCATTTGCTGCAGGAGTGTAACTGGAGCCTGTGAGTAATTATAATATGTCATAGAGACCTGTGAGGAAGGCAATCATCAGCGCAAAATCAACCAACATCTGAAAGAAAACATCCGTGCCTTATCCGACATTCGAACCCAGGTCTCCTCAAAGGATATGGATAATTCCAGAATATTTTATAAGATTTGAGTTACAACTTGGAATTCCTAAAAATGAGAATAGGAATTATCAGTTTCTTCTTTGATTGAAATCGGAAAGGGAACTGGGGATGGAGGGGACTGGGGGTGGTGGGCTAGGGGGACTATTTTTCTCCTCCCTCTCTCATCGTCATCATCATCCTCAAGCAGCCATGGACTACGGAGATCCAAAAAAACTAGTCTAGTAGGTATAAATGGTCAGCACCAGGACCCTGTGAAGTTGACCACTCCTCAGCAGGGTTGAAAAAAAAGAAAAAAGTGGCCATAGATGACCAGATGAGTAGGCCATACTGAACTGGCAGCCCTCCACTTCCATTCCCTTCCAAAAAAGAATATCTCTTTCAAAAGGTACTAACGGCCTGCACCATGAGAAGGTGGGGTCGGACATTAGGCGCTAGATCTGGCCGGTTCTGTGCGTCATCACTAGGGTTTGGTACACAGCTCTCATTCCAGTTTATGCCTAGCTACCATTTACAGACCTATTTATAACATTGTTTAGTTAAAAATAGCAGAAATGGTCTAATAATGCTCATACCTAACTATTAACATAGGGATATAGAATAGATAAATATGAAGCTAAGAGACATTTGGCAGAAAATGAATGCCATCATGGCAAACTGCATAAATAATTCAAATAATAATAGAATTATTTGATATTGATAGAATTTATTGATATTGTGTTTTACACAATATCAATAAAGAATATATACACCCCAATCAGCCAAAACATTAACACCACCTACCTAATATGATGTAGGTCCTCCTCTCACCACCAAAAGAGCTCTCATCCAATGAAGCATAGATTCATTGAGATGTTGGTAGGTGTGGTTTGATATTTGGTACCATGACTGCAACAGAAGATCCTGCAGTTCCCATAAATTACGTGGTTGGGGTGATGCTGCTCGTACCCGTTTCTCGAACTCAAACCCTAAATGCTCAATAGGATTCATGTCCGACGAATTTGAGGGCCATGGCAATAAATGGAATTCATCATTTTCTAGGAATCAGTCCTAAATCTTCTTCACAGTGTGACATGGGACACTGTCTTGTTGAAAGAAGCTATCTCCATCAGGAAATACAGTTGTCATAAAAGGGTGTACTTGGTCAGCCACGATGTTCAGGTAGTTGACAGCTGTCAGAGTTTGCTCTACAGGGATAATTGGTTCAAGTGTTCCCCGAGAAAATATTACCCAGACCATCACACTCCCATCAGTGGCCTGGATGTCCCACAGTGCATCTAGGTGAGAAGGCTTCTGTGGGTAAATGTCACCAATGAGCTCATCTGTCCACATGGTGTAAGAGAAAATGGGATTTGTCTGACCATGCAACCCTCTTTCAGTCATCTATGGTCCAATGTCGATGATTACATGCCCACTGCAAGCATTGATGACGGTGAACGACTGGGAGCATAGGCACATGAATGGGTCTGTGGCTTGCCATATCCAAGAGCTTGCAATGAACTCTGCGTTCGGACACATTGTGCCCTTTACCTCAATTGAAATTATGGGTAATGTCAGCCACAGTAGCCCCACTGTTGCTGAAGACAATATGAGATAGCCTGTGCTGACCTCTGTCATCAATGAGGTGTGGCTGGGCCACGCTTTGTCGACGGCTCGAAGTGTCACCTGTTTCGGACCATCTTTGATAGTTATTAACTACTGCATAGTGTGAGCAGCCTACCAGCATTGCTGTTTCGGAGATGTTCTTATCAAGGCCTCTTGCCATAATGATCTGGCCTTTGTCAAAATCAGATAAATCCTTTGCTTTTCTCATGTTGAGATGAAATGAAATACTGCCTGCGAGAGCTCCAACCCAGGTATTATATATATCATTCGCGATCTTGGCATGTGACACTGATTGACTGCACTTGTGCTTCTTTGAATAATACAGTGGTGGGTTGGGTTGTTTTACCTCTGAGCGGCACTTTTTTGCACACCATGGGCTAAATGGCCAGGTCACATGGACCCCGAAGGCTCAGAGAAGGTTGGGGGAGGGGACCCACTGGAACAGCTGTTGGGAGACAGATGGTAGCCTCCTGTCAAGGCCATCCAGCGTGTTCTTTAACGTGCACAGGGTATGGCTCTCCCACACACGGGGCCACGGCTTAACGTCCCATCCGATGGACGGCGGCCTTTCCAAGCCCAACGGTGTCCCCTACTGACCGTGGGCAGGGCGGGAAAATTTTGCGGAGATAAATCTCAACGCTGACCCAGCTGGGACTCGAACCTGGGAACTACAGATTACGAGCCTGGCGCGCTACCGACTGAGCCACCCCCGCCCCAATGCAGTGGTGGTTTTAATGTGTTGTTTGATTGGTGTATATAAGCATACAATTACAAATTGTTGCATTTTAATGTATATGTAAATCTTAAAATACATGATTGGTCGAGTGGTTAGCATGCTTGGCTACTGATCCGAGGGACCTGGGTTCAAGCTCTGGGCAATGCATGGATGTTCGTGTCATTTTTCTGTTGAGGTCCCGCCATACTCACAGACCTACTGTGCCATATCAAACTGACAGGCTGCTGTCAGACCTCTAGGTAAGCAGCTGCTTGAAGGAGTATTTTTTCTAGTTGTATTATGGTATATGTACATGATTGCTGAATTTGCAACTGTACTCATTAAACTAGTAGTGCACAGCCTTGGCTGGGGAGGGAGGTTTAGTCAGTAGTGCACAGACTCGTAATCTGTAGTTCCCAGGTTTGAGTCCCAGCTGAGTCAATGTTGAGATTTATCTCTGCAAAAAAAGATATTCTGTAGATATGAGAAATTAAGATAAATTGATTTTTGAGAGATTTTTATTGAGATTTATGAAAAACTCCACTCCCTGTCCTCAGTCAGTAGGGGAAACCAATGGGTTTGAAAAAGCTGCCATCTGTTAGATATGACATTAAGATGGGGCCTCATGTGTAGAAGAACCATACCCTACGCACATTAAAGAACACTCTGGATGGCCTTGATGGGAGGCTACCATTTGTCTCCCAACAGCTGTGCCAGTGGGTCCCCAACCTTCTCTGAGCCTTCAGGGTCCTTGTGAACTAGCCATTTAGCACATTGTGCAAAAAAAGTGCTGCTCAGAGATAAAAGAACTCGAGCACAGCTTTCTCCTGTCAACTAGTTGTGCACCACTGCATTAAACAATGGTTCTGATTATATATTTCTGTCCTGAAACATTGATTTGTTCCCCCCCCACCTCCTGAAAACAAATCTTGTCAATGTCAATAAGGGAAGTAAGTGGTCATAACACCCGCTGAGTACTTGAATATCGTTTTCTAAGTAGGTTCCAGAAATCTACTAAAAACTGAGAACCCCCTCACCCCATTAGAACACTCCAGAATAGCCATTATTGAGATTTCATCCCAGGAGAGTAATAACGTTTGTAATGTGCGGAAGCAGGTTACTAACAGGGGTGTGAAGGGACTCGCAACTCTTTGAGAAAGAGTTATTCATGGCTTCTACAAAATACAGTTTGAATACAATATTCCATTAATTGTCTATTACACACACAATGTAGTGATATAAAGTGAATAGTTGAAGTGACCTAGGGGACATGGACACACACAATGTAGTGATATAAAGTGAATAGTTGAAGTGACCTAGGGGACATGGATTGCTCAATAGCCCGCCAGACTCATAATCAAGAGTTCCACCTGGGCTAGAACTAATATTTTTCTCTGTTACATCCCCCACCTGTCCTTGGTCAGAAAGGGGACAATGATGAACTTGCAAAAGCCACTGTCTTTCTGATGGGACATAAAGCCATGGCTCAGTATGCAGAAGAGCTATACTCTGTGTATGTTAAAGAGCATTTTTAATAGTCTTAATGGGATGCAGCCATCTGTCTCTTTGCCTGGTGAATCCTCATCCCACAACCTCTGAGTTTTTGAGACCTGGCCATTTAGCCCATTGTGTACTAAAGTGTCCCTCAGTAAAGCAACCCAAAATAAGACTCACAGCCTACCTTGTCAATGAAAAATCATGTTAAATCCGCTTGTGGTGCGGTTATCTTCGACTATGCAAATTAAGGAACAGAGGAATTTCGAAACTGCCATAGCTCTACTCATGTTGTCCAGATGAGTTTATGATTTTGGCTCCTTTCATAATAAAGAAATTCTAAAAATTAAAACAGATACTTCTGTTCATTTTGTGTTCTTAAACCAAATTTTACATAGACTATAGTATGTCAATAGGAAGTTTAATGCAGAAATTTTGATATTTTTAAATTTATCACTTTATAAACTGTTGGTTTGAAAAAGTCAGTTTTTTTTCTTCCTTTTCTCTAACTTCTTAACTCCAAAACAAATCTTCACCAAAAATTGATACTTTCTGTAAAGTAGCAGCAGTTCATAGTTAAGAATAAAAATTTTCACTTACATTAACTGCATATTTTATGCATTATATAAATTTAACACTATACTGAAATTATGTCTAAAACTTTTTTTCTTTAATTTTTAACAAATATAAATTTCCATAGCTCTAAAACAGTTTAAATATTTCACTGATTCTAGTTAAAAACAATGGGTAGTTAAGCAGAAAATACCTTTATGCCTAACCCATTTTAGCAAAATTGGGGTCTGAGCAACTTTCTGTTGCTCAGACCCCAATTCTAATGCTATTTTAACGCCAGAGGAACTGACCTGAATTAATATTAGTGTTATCAGGAAGAAGCATGGAACTTGTTAAAAATAAAAAGGCATTGGATTTGTCTCATTCCTGATATACTAAGCAAAACAAATTATAAAAATGTGCTTACTAAAACTAACTTTGGCCCAAAATAATTTGGAATTTTTTTTTTCTTTCAGAGTAATGTGCTTTATTCAGATTACATGGGATATTTTCCTTTATAGTTCAAGATTTATGTGTTACCATTAAAATTAACCTGTAACAAAGGGATTAAACCAACATAGAAGGAAATTTATAATGACGATAAAACCCAGATGCTACGCAATACATGGACCACTACATCTATAGGAATAATGCCAAATCTCTACTACCTACATCGAGGGCAAGACAAAACCATGTAGATGCAGCTTACCCCACGACTACCTATGGTGCGACTACCTAATGGCATAATAGTACTATAGAAGTAAAGTTCATCCATCGGTCAAAACTTAAACTTAATCTGAGCTCTGGTTAGCCACAAACAAGGATATATATAGATCCAAGTTGCTTCAGATCCCGTGGTGGGAACTCTTAGTCAGGCCTCAGCAGGCCCCTCCGCCGGGGCTCCGTCCAACCTAGGTGCCCCCCCAACATCAGTCAGTGGAGTCCTCAACTTCACTGACCCAAATGAATAGTCTAGGTCTGTACTTATTTCATACACTGCCTTGCAATTTACAGAAAATTTCATATTTCATAATGAATTAAAAATAATTTTTAATGACCTGGATAAAATTTAACGAAAATATGCTGCTGTATGTAAAATCGTTGAATGTGTTGGGTTGTTTTACATCTGAGCGGCACTTTTTTGCACACCATGGGCTAAATGGCCAGGTCACATGGACCCCGAAGGCTCAGAGAAGGTTGGGGAAGGGGACCCACTGGAACAGCTGTTGGGAGACAGATGGTAGCCTCCCGTCAAGGCCATCCAGCGTGTTCTTTAACGTGCACAGGGTATGGCTCTCTCGCACACGGGGCCACGGCTTAACGTCCCATCCGACGGACGGCGGCCTTTCCAAGCCCATCGGTGTCCCCTACTGACCGTGGGCAGGGCGGAGAATTTTGCGGAGATAAATCTCAACGCTGACCCAGCTGGGACTCGAACCTGGGAACTACAGATTATGAGCCTGGCGCGCTACCGACTGAGCTACCCCCGCCCCCGTTGAATGTGATTTGTGTGCACATATGCAGGGGTTGTCTCAGTCAATTGTGCACCAGAAGATCCCACAGTTCCCATAAATTGCGTGGTTGGGGGTGATGCTGTTTGTACCCATTTCTCCAACTCAAACAACAAATGCTCAATAGGATTCATATACAGAGAATTTGGGGGCCATGGCAATAAATGGAATTCCTCATCATGTTCTAGAAACCATTCCTGAACCTTCTTCGCAGTGTGACATTGTTGAAAGATGCCATCTTTGCCAGGGAACACAGTTGCCATAAAGGGGTATACTTGGTCAGTCACGATGTTCAGGTAGGTGACAGCTGTCAGAATTTGTTCTACATGAATAATTGGTCCAAGAGTTCCCCAAGAAAATTTGCCCAGACCATCACACTCCCTCCAGCCACCTGGATCCATCCCACAGTGCATCCAGGTGAGAAGGCTTCCGTGGGTAAACATCACACACGAGCTCGTCTGTCTACATGGTGTAACAGAAAACGGGATTCGTCTTACCATGCGACCCTCTTCCAATCTTCTATGGTCCAATGTTGATGATTACATGCCCACTGCAAGCATTGACAACAGTGAACAGCTATGAGCATAGGCACACAAATGGGTCTGCAGCTGCAAAGACCCATATCCAAGAGCTTACGATGAACTGTGTGTTCGGACACATTGGACCCTTTACCACAATTGAAATTATTGGTAATGTCAGTCACAGCAGCCATCCTGTTGCCGCACACAAGATGAGATAGCCTGCACTGACCTCTGACACCAATGAGGAGTGGTCAGGCCACACCTTGTCGACGGCTTGAAGTGTCACCTGTTTCAGACTATCTTTGAAAGGTACTAACTATGTACTGCATAGCATGAGCAGCCTACCAGCATTGCTGTTTCAGAGATGCTCTTATCAAGGCCTCTTGCCAAAATGATATGGCCTTTGTTAAAATCAGATAAATCCTTTGCTTTTCCCATGTTGAGATGAAACGAAATACAGCCTGAGAGCTCCGACCCAGGTATTATATATATCATTCCCAACCTTGGCAGGTGACACTGATTGGCTGCACAGGAGCTTCTTGGAATAATGCAGAGGTGGTTTTAATGTACTGGCTGATCAGTGTATAATAATCACTTTGAGAACAAGATTTTAGTCATGTCCTCCTGTTGACATATTCAGTCAGCAATCACTTCATTGTGGCCCATGTGCATATATTCTGTGTAAAACTGCCATAGCTCTTTATCAAGTGATGCCTCTTATATAATAAACTATCCTAAATATAGGTCTATGTTTTGCCTGTGCACTGACATTGTGTTGGGGTTATATATTTCATCACTCTTGTATTGCATAAAAACACAATAAGCAAATATTATACATATATTTGAATGGGGGAGAATAACTATTAGTCATTTTTTTTTTAATTACACCAGCAGTGTACGTGCACATGTGCCCCTTGTGATCAGTTTCCACTGGGTATTACTCTCTTGCACATGAGGCCACTGCTTAACATTTCATCTAATGGATGGCAGCTTTTCCAATCTCATTGGTGTCCACTTTCTCACTGATGGCATAGTGGAGGTTAGCAAAGATAATTCTCAACAGCATGGAGACTATTCTGTGTGAACCTTCACAGTTACAACTAGAACAGCTGGACTTGAACAGTTAGACTAGTAGATATAAGCAATGATGGTTAAACTTGCTAATATGCAATAGAATAACTTGCTAATATGCATAAAAATGATAACTGCAAAATAAAGCATAAGACAAAAACATGTTTCATTGCATATTCAGACAAATTTATGTGGTGGGAAATTAAATTAAAATTTTGTTTAATGGATAATGTAAATATTTCAAGATATAAGAAACAATTTTAAAAATTCAATAATTTTAATATATAATTATATCTTGAGATTACGATTAGAGTTAGGGCTGCTTCGATAGGTGAGGCTCCAAGACGATGGCTTCAGGGTGCCATTTTTGAGAGGCACCAAAATTCAGGATAAATGGTGTTAAAATTTCAATTCTGTTATCAATTCCAATGTTCTCAATATTATCAAAAATATTGTATCTTCATCCTCAAGCAGCCATGGGCTACAGAAGTCCAACCAGACCATGCAATTTAGTTCTTCAAGCATATCTGTCCTGAGCTATATCTGCTGTATCTCATTACTGCACACCAATACTGACAAGGTCCTGTTTGACATTGTCTGCCCACCACATCATAGGTCTCCTCCCCCCCTTTCTGAGGCCTTTAGGCACACTGTTCATAACCCTTTTAACTAATCTCTAATTATCCATATGTGCAATACCAACAGTCTCTCTTTGCACAACATGCTGCTTAAATGAGGTTGTTGACCTCATTATTACTTACAAAATTGAACCACTTAATGCCCAATATACTGCGTAAACATCTAGAATCAAAAGCATCAAGTTTCCTGTCATCTTGCTTACAAAGGGTCCTAGTTTTACTACCATAAATAATTCTAGAAAGAACCAAACTATTATACAATCTAATTTTAGTCTTTAGGTGTATACACCTATTTCTCCACATTCTCTGTAGATTCTTAAAAGTCCCAGCAGCAATCCTTATTCATCTGAGATTATGATCATTCATAATCTCATGCTGCACCACCAGTATCTGTTACATAGCTCCCAAGATAATTAAACTGAGACACCATCTCAAGAGTACAGCCATTTAGATTAACTGAACCACAGTCTGCCTGACCATTTTTCATCACTTTAGTTTTCTCTCTGTTTATAATCAAACATACTCTATTACCAGTCTCATCAACAGCTTCAATGAAAGAGACCATCTCATCAACATCATTTGCCAAAATGACTAATCATCAGCATAATCTAAATTAGAAATTTTCGTATCTCCAGACCATTAGAGGCCAAAATCTTTCCTTTGCAGGGAATTTCACATAACATAATAAATAACCAAAGAGAAAAAGAGACAAAAATACACCCTTGTCAAACACCAGAAGCAATGCCAGACCAATTGCTACAAGCCTTACCAACTCTCATACACGACTCAGTGAGAGAGCTTTCATTATGTAAACTAACTTGTCTGGTATGCCATATGATCTCACAATCAACCACAAATTATGACGATCAACAGAGTCAAAAGCCTTTTCGAAATCTACAAAGTCAGCAACCAAAAGTTTCCAGTACACTAAACATTTCTCAAGAATCTGCCTGAATAGTTATTCTCAAACCATTAAGTTTACTTACCTGTAGGAGACATTGCCCATTGCAGCTACCAATACCAAAAGGCCTATCACCCATTCCCAAAAGTCAATCAGTCCAACTTTGGTATTGAAGTCACCTAGAACAAGGGTAATATCTCCTTTTCTGACAGTATTCAAAATATCCTGTAGTTGTTCAAAAACCTATACTTATCCTCATCGGCATCCTCAGTGGGGGCATAACAGTAAATAACATTCAAGTCTTTAATGCTTGTCTAAAATTTTGCTGTAAGAAACCTTTCATTAATGCACTCATATCCTAGAAGAACATCACTGGTGTGTCTGCTGAGATGTAGACCTATGCCTTGGTGATGCTTATTTTTATCCCTGAAAAGAGAAATTTAAGATTATTTTTAAGAATCTGACTTTTATCTGTCCATCTGGTCTCTTGCAAGCTGAGAATATCTACATTTTAAATTTAAATAATAATGGTCGAATTCTTGTGTGAGGACATCATAAGAATAAGCTCTGTGCAGAGTCCTCACATTCCAACTACCTATGGAGAGAAAATGGTTAGTGGGATGTTTAAAGAAACTATGTTTATTGAGAGAGGGAATGCCGACAATATCAAACAGCCCCCTAATCTCAGGCATGGGGCAGAGACCCACTTCCCCACCACTTAAGGCTGAAGCCATCTACACTGTAAGATTTCCTCCAACGTAGAATTGATGCTAGCAGAAGCAAGAGTTCAGGTGCCTGCAATGACCTCTGCTCAGGATTATTCACTAGCTGATAAAACATATCCTGTGAATTTATTCATTTGGGGCTGTCAGCCTACAAACAGAAAACACAGTGAAAGATTTTCCCTCCACAGAAGCCCACCAGTGCAGCAAATTCAAGATCCATAATCAAGGTCAGAGCTTTATTCCAGCCATCTGGTAGGTTTATATGGTCAGCATCAGGACCATGTGTGTTGTTCTGACAGCCCTCCCCTTCCATTCACCTCCACGAAAGAGTATATCTTTCGAAAGGTACTATCGACCTGCACCACAAGAAGGTGGGGTTGGACATTAGGTGCTAAGACTGGCCAGTTTTGTGCATCATCACAGGGGATTGGTGCATAGCTCTCCTTCCAGTGATGATGTAGCTACCATTTA
This sequence comes from Ryuthela nishihirai, assembly GCA_038380435.1. Lineage (NCBI taxonomy): Eukaryota > Metazoa > Arthropoda > Arachnida > Araneae > Heptathelidae > Ryuthela > Ryuthela nishihirai. Next base: position 1,767,398 of record JAWZYU010000076.1, on the reverse strand, counting down.
CAGACAAAAAATAATGCAGTAGCTCACTAAATATTCTTTTGGTTAAAAGCAGCGTGAAATCTTGTATTTTTTTGTCTGGTTGAATTTACATTCTGTTTTACAATAAAAATGTTAGTAGTTGTTTTCCAACTGTACTTACAAATTTAAGTATCAAATAACAGCATGCAAGGGCAGATTGCCATTAGGTGCCAGTTCCCTCCCATCTACATTTGTGAAATATTAGAATTATGTGATTAAAAAACATCTGAATTCTTTATATATTCCTCCAACTCAAGTATCTTGGATTATGGGGGGAAAATGAACACCTATGAAAGGGACACAATTCTTTACCTTGCCTCAGGCACCAAAATGTCTTGGCACTGATTTCACTTTCATTTCTTACCATTGTAATAGACGTGTGTCTGCAAATGAAAGGCTAAAAAGATATTTGAATCTCATCATTTCTACTTGAAATACAACTCTGAATATCATGTGAAAAAATAAATGTCGCATTTATAAAACTTAACTGATGAAACAATGGGAATGAGTCCTTCATAAGTTTGCTACAAAACAATGTGGTTTGTTTCAGAGAAGTACATCATCTGTATTACATTGTAAGTGAATATATACAAGTAGATATGGAAATGGAAATACAAGTATTGCATTCTCAATATTGTAATTTCATATACTCATCAGGGTGGGATCTGAACACACAACCTCTTAATGACATTTCATCAGGAGTTCATGGGTTCAGATCCCACCTGGCTCAAGACAATTTTTCCTTCCAAAAACAATTTGAGAGTGGATAAATATTCATTAAATCGATGAGCTGTGAATTCATGTCTAAATACAAGGTACTACAGATAATTCCAAAGATGATGCAGATTCTGATTTGCTAACATAAAAAAAATAGCAGCCAGAAGACTTGTGGAGTGGATAGTGGTGTGGGCATGAACCATCCCGGCTCTGAAGAAAGCAAGTTCCCAAATGCACTCAAAGACATTTCATGGAGGTTATACGGAACACACTGAATGTCTTAGACAGCATGCTTCCACGTTTTCTAATAGCTGGGCATTTAGCTCATTGAGTACAAAAAAGTGCTGATCAGAAGTAAAAGAATCACACCCACAATTTCTCCTAAACCTTGGCCTGTTATTAAGATTGAAGCATTTAGTCAGTAGTGAAGGAAAAAAGCAGGAGGCTATACGGCACTTCCAGCTTTTGCACGAAGTTGTTTGACTTTGATCGACATTTTTTTGTACACCATGGAATAAATGGCCAGGTCCTAAAGCCGAAAAGGTTGGGTAAGGGAACTACTGGACAGCTATTAGGAGACGGATGGTAGCCTCCTGTGAAGTCCATCCATCGTAATTTTTACGTGCAAAGTGTATAGATCTCCAGGCTACCGATTAACGAGACCAAGACTTAAACAGCCGGAGAGGTCTGATAGGGGCCGGTCAGCTTAATAGTAGACGTATGAGAAACGTGAGACTTCAGTACATTTGAAAATAAAATTAAACTTACCGTATCGCTGAGCGCATCCATTTTGGCAAGACTGGTATTAGTAGTGTTTATTGACTTCCTTCTTTTCGAAAGCGAAGAAAATCGAATCGGCCAGACAAACACTACTTTTGCAATGCGTTGCAGAGGTAAATAAGACCCTGGTAATTAAGACTGTTATTTGTTTCGACTTTGCAAATTTTTGAATTGGCTAAAATGTTTTTTAGCTTTCTTGGAAAATACTCAGTAAAGTGATGTTACATGGAATATTTAAAAATATTTAGGCGTTGCATGCAAAATGTAATTTAAAAAAATTGGTTTACAAAAGCAGAAATTACATATTCATATAAAATTGTATAACATGTTTTATAGTTGTTCAAATTGTTAAAAACCATTTTGTATGTCAATCCTTTAAGCTATGTTTGTGTCACAAGGCAATACGACAACGAATAATCTGAAGTGTGCTGTACTTGATTCATCTCAGAATGTAAAGACTTGTGCAATCGAATGAAGCATTTTTCAAACTACACATTTACTATCAAGTGGTCAAATGATTAAAGTCCTCTGAAAGAAATCGTTATCTGTATTTTTCGCAGACGTTTTGTTTCTTCCAAGATCTGCAGCGTTTCAACTAGGATTATTCCATTACACTATTAAAAAAAAAGACCAAATGAGCATTTGGTGGTTTCCTTTTTCAGTAATGATGTGGTTAAGCTAAAAAATATTTTTTAAGTGCGTTCCATTGTTCAATTTTATGGGTTGTTTTACCTCTGAGCGGCACATTTTTGCACACATTGATAATCTATGGTTAAATGAAGGAGTTATCAACCTCATTTGAGCAGCATATATAGCAGACAGAGAGAGAGAGAGACTGCATTAGTTTGGTCTTGCTGTCTCCATAGGGTTGTGAGATAGGGTGCCGTTCAGAGCTAAAACAATCCAACCCAAACAACTCTCCAAGGCCGACCGGAACAAACTGCGGCTACTGATGAGAAATAAATTTTTAAAGAAACGTATAGAGGGCGAGTAGTCTAACAACTTCTGTGAAGCGAATTCTCATAAAAAAAATTAATATTAAATTATATTGTTTGTTTCACATTAGGTTTTTTTTATTATACGTATGTATAAGTTATTGATTATATATATCTTTGGCGGCCAGCAATTCCATTTCGGTTTTCTATGCGGACCATCAGCTAAAACGTTTGCCTAGGCCTGCATTAGGCAGTCTCTTTTGATGTCAAAGATATAATATTTCTGTGCTCTGCCAATCAGAAGTCATCAAAACAATCTTTCTTTTAGCAGAGATAGAAAAGGTGTTTTCTTTCGCGTACCATTCATTGGCGCTGGGAAAAAATGTGTCTTCCACTGATGTCTGCTGTAGAAATCGATACTTGATACAGGATTTTGCACTTAATTCTTTGGATAATAGCAATAATTTTACCTTTATTAAAGTGTACAAAGAAATGACAATTGCTTGAAAACTACCGAGGAAATATAGTAACTTAAATATAGTAGCTAAAAATCATCATAACATTATAACAATAATAGCCGTAATTCCGGACGAACGCACTTTGATGGAGACACATGACGTCATCGGTAGCAGAAATTGTCGGTTTTTCTGTGATTCCACTGGTTCTCGAGCGATTGCTCCCGAATTCAGTGGTATTGTCCAAAGCGGTTGAGATAGGTTGTTTTAACTCCGACTGGCACATTTTTTGCACACCATGGGCTAAATGGCCGGATATCAAGAACCCAGAAGGCTCAGAGAAGGTTGGGTGAGAGGACCACTGGAACAGCTGTTGGGAGACAGATGGTAGCCTCCATCAAAGCCATCCAGTGTGTTCTTTAATGTGCATAGGATATGGCTCTCCTATACATGGAGACACGGCTTAACGTCCCATCCGACGGACCACAGCCTTTCCAAGACCATCAGTGTTTCCTACTGACCGTGGGCAAGGTGGGGAGTTTTGCGGAGATAAGTCTCAACTCTGACCCAGCTGGGACTCCAACATGGGAACTGCAGATTACAGCCTGGCGTGCATCCAAAGTGGTGGTTACACTTGTTTTGCACTGTTGGGTTCTGGTTCAATGATTTTAGAATGCAAATACTGAAATAGAGTTCCAGTTTAGTTATTTGAAACAAAGTACCGGAATGGCTTTCCAACTCAAAGATTTGGAAACATAAATACTGAAACAGAGTTCCAGTTTAAATATTTGGAAGTGCAATATAAGTACCAGAACAGCATTCTGGTTCAGTGATTTATAGGGTTGGTTTGTTTCAACTCTGAGTGTTTTTTTTACACAATAAGCTAAATGGCCAGGTCACATGGACCCGAAGGCTCAGAGAAGGGGGAGGGAACCCACTGGAGAGCTGTTGGGAGACAGATGATCCATCAGCATGTTCTTTAATGTGCACAGGATATGGCTCTCCCACACAAGGAGCCACGGCTTAACGTCCCATCTTTACGGACGACAGCCTTTTTATACCTATCTGTGTCTCCTACTGGTCATGGGCATGGCGGTGAATTTTGAGGAGACAAATTTCAACGTTGACCCAACTGGGACTTGAACCTGGGAACTGGCAGATTACGAGTGTGGCGTGCTACCAACACAAGTGATTTATAAACATAGGTGTCAGAACTGCATTCCAATATAATTTGAGCAATGCTTTGATAATTGCTTTGTCTATTCAGAAATTCCCCTGACAGGGAACGTGGAGGGGGGCGGGGGCTTGTGGCCCAGTGCAGTCGAAGGCTCTGCTGACCGATTTGGGTGCCGGTTGGACAGTGCTATGACCTCCATCTCTCAGTGGAACAGTTCAGGGCCCTGCTGAACGACCTAGTCCCTCTAGTAGGCAAGGGCCTTTTTTCAAATCTGGGTCCAACTACGAGTTCCCACCCTGGGAGCCGAATCAACTTGGATCTATATATCCTTGTTGTGGCTAACCGGGGAACAGATTAAATTTAGGTTTTGACCGATGGATGGGTTTTCCTTCTATAGGACTGTTCTCCATAGGATAGTCGGGGATGAACTATATCTATATGGTATAATCTTGCCTCTGACCATAGATAGTGGTAACACGGCAATTCCTAATATTGGTAGTGTCGAAAAACGGAACTAGTTGGTTTTGTATCGTGAATATTCTTACCTATTCAGAAAGTTATGCTTCACCACTAGTCAAGAAATATTTTGAATCACAGTTTAAAATTACGGAATGAAATCCACAACAGCAGATATATTTTATGAAAACCTTTTTCTTTGGTGCATAAGGGGTGAGACAATTGGTGAGACATTGGGTGAGGGGACCCACTGGAACAGCTGTTGGGAGACAGATGGTAGCCTCCTGTCAAGGCCATCTAGTGTGTTCTTTAAGGTGCACAGGGTATGGCTCTCCCGTACACGGAGCCACGGCTTAACGTCCCACCTGATGAAATGCGGCCTTTCCAAGCCCATCTGTGTCTCCTACTGACCTTGGACAGGGCGGGGAATTTTGCGGAGATAAATCTCAACGCTGACCCTGCTGGGACTCGAACCTGGGAACTAGAGATTACGAGCCTGGCGCGCTACCAACTGAGCCACCCCCGCCCCATGAAATGATATGTTATATCATTTGTCTGTTCTTCTCTAGACATGCAATTTTTTTTGGGTTTCTTAGAAAAATTAAAAAAAAAATATCTTCTTACCAAATATGCGAAAGGCTGAGACCACAATTAAGTACAATGTACAAATATGAAGCTCCAGTTTAAAAAACAAATTGTGAGTTTAAGGAAAGCTGCCAGATGACGTCACCAACGCACTCTTGCTTAGTTATTAACCAAGATCTCGCTCTAACCATCACCTCCTATAACAGAAGTCCGTAGATCAAGTTATGACATCACCATATGCAGTCTTCTAACGTACATAATTCTTATATATTTCTTTCTATTATTACTACTGGTGCACTTTTATTTTATTTTGGAAGTTGTTTCGAATTTCATGAACTAATCCCTATAACACGTTTCCTTAGCATGGCAAGAATGCATATGGTGAAACATTTCGGTTACCTCCAGTTGATGTGAGCATCTCTTTGGATATTTTCCCAACAAAAATTAAAAGTTAATGATTGAATATCACAGATAACAAAAATACCTTTATTTCGAATAATTTATTGACAACGTCTCGATTCGAAAACGAACCGAAGCCAACAACTCTTCCACCGGTGTTACTTTCACAAATCCAGTTTTACCAACTGTTCGTACACAGCTTACACTTTTAAAGGGCGTTGCGCTCCGGTTGCCCGTAACGACACCTGGGGTCGAATCTCGAACTCACAATTCCTAACTTGGTCTCTCCATGCTCCGGAGGTCAAGTCCTGAAGGCCTTTCCACGCCAAAAGAGGTCGAAAGCCAAATTACGAAATGTGAATCAGACTCTCCTGTCTCTGGGTGCCGAACAGCAACCTCAGTTCAATCGCTTTTGTAATCGTAGGGAAAGCCAGGCTGTAAAAGGGTCTGGCCTCTAGGCTTTTAGCTCAGAATCTCGACGCTGCACCGTTGGGTATTGAAATAACTTCAAGCAATCATTCAATAGAGTCTATTATACGTTTCTCTCGTTTGCGAAAGTTTTTATGGTATAAGCACTGTGTATTAAGATATTTGGGATCGAATCAGCCGTTCACGACTATACATTTTTTGTATTTATTACATTAATAAATTAAATAATTATAGAAATACAATGAAATTTCGAGGAAAAGAGTTAAAGAGTACTTGAAACTTTTAGCGCCAAGCAATTGCTAATGATGTGATAAATTTAAACTTAATTATACCCAATCCGACGAACCTTCAAAGATAAAATCTAGAGGCGGTCCCTATGTACGACTTGGTGTGACGATATTAGCCTCAAAAACCTGAGTTAGATTTTAGGAACGTTTTCATCGTGTGCTGGGTTAGTCACATGGTGAAGTGTGGACGAGTGTCATTTTTGGAATTGGGAAGTCGGAAATCGGAACCCAGTCGAGTAGCAGTATAACTGTTTTTTCCAAATACTTATGGGTTGAAGACCGTTTTGGGGTCGGGAAATGGTCAAGTTGTTGATGGACGGATTGCCCTAATTTGGGAGACTATTTAGGGATAAAGGCGGATGATGAAAATAAAATTGCATTTTATTATTAAATGAAATCGATTTAAAATTAGATTTTAGGACTTCACTGTCGTCTGAAATACGCATTTCTAGATTGCCTCAAGGATTAGATCTAACATAATAGGCATAATATTTCTGTTCGTTCATATTTATCATCCTCTATGGCACAATCGCCTAATAAGCAGTCTTTAGAACTGGCAAGCCTAATAACGTTCTCTCTGCATAATCTATTTAGGTGATAAAAATGTGTACATATATATCAGTAATACCAACAAACATTTAACAAGAATTATATTAAAATGTTTAAAACTGCCATATGTTTTTATTAGCATTTCATCTGCATCGACTTTAACGTGTTTCTGCTTTGCAAACTTCATATTATAGATTTGTCGGTGAAAATTTTTTTTTAGTAAATATAAATTTGGTATAATGAATAGGAAATATACGAAAAATCAGCCGCTGCCTTCAGTACTGGATTTCTCACAGTAGCTAAAAATTTTAATTCTTCTGCGATATTACAACCCGAAATTCCCTTACGTAACAGTTCTCTCCTTTTTAGTATAGACACAATCTGAAGTTATTTTGGCTATTTCTAAACTTAAACTTCACAAATCCCCAGGGGTAGATGAAATTACTACGGAAATGCTTAGAGCTGGGAATGTTTCAGTTACCACTTGGATGACTGAAATTTTGAATATCTTTTATGATAAAGGCATGGTTCCTAAGGATTTTACCAGAGCTATAGTTATCCCTGTTTTCAAAAAAGGTGATCGAAGTTCTTGAGATAACTATAGGGGTATCAGCCTACTCTCTGTTCCAGGTAAAGTTCTTTCCATGATTGTGCTTAATAGAATTAAGAATCTGGTTGACAGTCAATTGCGTGATGAGCAATGTGGATTCAGAAGTGGTAGGGGATGTGTGAATCAGATATTTTCACTTAGGCAGATTCTTGAGAAATGTTTAGAGTTTCAGAAACCTTTGGTTGCTAGCTTTGTTGATTTCAAAAAGACTTTCGACTCTGTTGATCGTCATAATTTGTGGTTGATTGTGAGATCATATGGTATACCAGACAAGTTAGTTAACATAATGAAAGCGCTCTATAATAATACTGAGTCGTGTGTGAGAGTTGGTAAGGCTTGTAGCAATTGGTTTAGCATTACTTCTGGTGTTCGACAAGGGTGCATTTTGTCTCCTTTTCTGTTTAGTTTGGTTATTGATTATGTTATGCGAAATTCACTTCAAGGGAAAGATTTTGGCCTTAAATGGACTGGAGATACGAAAATTTCTGATTTAGATTATGCTGATGATTTAGCCCTTTTGGCAAATGATGTTGATGAGATGAACTCTTTCATTCGAGCTGTTGATGAGACTGGTAGTATAGTAGGTTTGGTTATAAACAGAGAGAAAACTAAAGTGATGAAAATTGGTCAGGCACGCTGTGATTCAGTTACTCTGAATGGTTGCAGTCTTGAGCAGGTGTCACAGTTTAATTATCTTGGGAGCTATGTAACAGATAATGGTGATGTGCGGCATGAGATTAACAGACGAATAGGGATTGCTGCCGGGTCTTTTAAGAAACTTTGGAGAGTGTGAAGAAATAGGCGTATACACCTAAAGACTAAAATTAGACTGTATAATAGTTTGGTTCTTTCTAGAGTTAGTTATGGTAGTGAAACTTGTACGCTGTGTAAACAAGATAACAGGAAACTAGATGCTTTTGATTCTAGATGCTTACGCAGTATCTTGGGTATTAGGTGATTTAACTTTGTAACTAATGATGAGGTTAGGCAAAGGAGTCTGCAACCTCCTTTAAGCAGCATATTGTGCAGAGAGAGACTCCGCTGGTTTGGCCATGTTGCCCGTATGGATAATTATAGATTGGCAAATAGGGTTATGAACAGTGTGCCTAGAGGCCTCAGAAGGAGGGGGAGACCTAGTATGTGGTGGGCAGACAATGTCAAACAGGACCTTGTTAGAATTGGTGTGCAGTGGCAGGATGCAGCAGATGTAACTCAGGACAGATATATTTGGAGAATTAAACTGCACGGTCTGGTTGAACCTCCGTAGCCGATGGCTGCTTGAGGATGATGATGATGATCTACTTTTTTCCCTAAGAAGAAATTTAAAGTTATATAAAATAATTCAGAATTAAAACATTTGCAAAACTTTTGAAACTTTTGATTTTGCAGGAGACACAACACAAAAAATATATATACAGGATGCCTCAAAAATATAGGTACAAACTTTTATGGGAGGTAGATAACATCTAAAGTAATGAGAATTGCATAGGATCTCATAACCGGAAACGTCACCGTAAGTCAATAGGCGGCGCTGTTCATCAGTGCGCTAGAGGGGAAATTTCGGATTTCCTCATTCGAGCAGTAGTCAGCTGACGAAGAGCATGCAAAGATATTCGAACAGGGAGCTGGCAGACATGCACTTAGTGTGTGGAATAGCTGAGGGCAACGGACGAGCCGCTCAACGAATGTATCAAGAACGCTTTCCACACAGACATGTACCGGGACACCGTTTGTTTGCGCGTGCGCATCAAAATTTGTGCGATTATGGGTCATTAAGAGGTAGTAGAAGTGAGGGCAGGCCAATCTAGTACGCCATTTGTAATAATTATACCAAATAAACGTTTTCCCATTAATCACTGTCTGTGTCCTTTCAGATCTTGTACCTCTGCTACCACTTTCCCACGACGTTTCCGGTTATGAGTTCCTATGCAATTCTCATTCCTTTAGATGTTTTCTACCTCCCCTAAAAGTTTGCACCTATATTTTTGAGACACCCTGTATAAGTAAAATGAATGGACGCTTTATTTAAAAATTGTTATTTAAAGAAAACTATGATTTTAAAACAAGACCAGAATAAGACATCATCCAGTTGCCAAGTGATTGGCTATTGATCAGAAACAACTGCGTTCTAGCCCAGGATGAGAGATATGGACCCTTCTTTTCACTGTTGTCTTTCTACTCATGTCTGCGTTGAGATTTATCTCCGCAAAATTCCCCGCCCTGCCCACGGTCAGTAGGGGACACCGATGGGCTTGGAAAGGCCGCCGTCCGTCGGATGGGACGTTAAGCTGTGGCCCCGTGTGCGGGAGAGCCATACCCTGTGCACGTTAAAGAACACGCTGGATGGCCTTGACGGGAGGCTGCCATCTGTCTCCCAACAACTGTTCCAGTGGGTCCCCTCCCCCAACCTTCTCTGAGCCTTCGGGGTCCATGTGACCTGGCCATTTAGGCCATGGTGTGCAAAAAAGTGCTGCTCAGAGGTAAAACAACCCAACCTACTCATGTCTCGCCAAAATAAAGCATTATATTTCAATAAAAAATTTTTGAAAGACAAAAATTACGAGGATAAAAATTATTTTGATCTGCCGAAAATGCTGCTTGTTTTTAAAAATAATTTTTTCTCCTAAAAAGCAAAATTTCGCTTTTTAGTCGAATGAAGTTTTAAGTTTTCTGGTTTAGCAACTTTTAATTGAAATACACAAGTTTCACTATGTTAGAAAATATATGTTTCAAAAAATACTTTGTGGGAAAAAAAACGAGTTTTGAAGATTAGTGGGATTCGAACACATGCCTCCAAGGTACATGCCAGGTGCTCTATCCACTAAGCTATCACCAGCTCTCAGTCACTTATTGCTAATTGTGACTTTAAAATTTTCTGACCTTGTTGCTCATGGCACCATCTATGGTCGGGAAAGGAAACTTATCCAATATTGCTCATTATATAGATGCAAAATAAGGAAGTCACTGACGCTAAAGTATTATTAATGCAAGAATCGATTACTAACGAATGTGCATTTCCCTGTAATTCAAGAAGTACTTTATGGGAAAAATAAGTTTCGCTGATAAGTAGGATTCGAACCTACACCTCCCAGTTACATGCCAGGTGCTCTATCCACTAGGTTATCACCAGCTGCATCAGTTATCCACTAATTTTGACTTTTTTAGTTTTCCTGAATTATATGTCCATAGATAATCTGTGTGTTTATTATTGATTGATATATGCTTCATTTTCTGATATGACAAAATTCGATTTTTCAATTCGAAAATCTCTGTCCACTCACACTACCTTCCCCTAGTCATAACTCCTTTGTTAAAGGTATTGATTCTATGTAAACGGAAAAATGGAACTTACCTTCGAGGCGGGGGTGGCTCAGTCGGTAGCGCGCCAGGCTCGTAATCTGTAGTTCCCAGGTTCGAGTCCCAGCTGGGTCAGCGTTGAGATTTATCTCCGCAAAAGTTCCCCGCCCTGCCCACGGTCAGTAGGGGACACCGATGGGCTTGGAAAGGCCGCCGTCCGTCGGATGGGACGTTAAGCCGTGGCCCCGTGTGCGGGAGAGCCATACCCTGTGCACGTTAAAGAACACGCTGGATGGCCTTGACGGGAGGCTACCATCTGTCTCCCAACAGCTGTTCCAGTGGGTCCCCTCCCCCAACCTTCTCTGAGCCCTCGAGGTCCATGTGACCTGGCCATTTAGCCCATGGTGTGCAAAAAAGTGCCGCTCAGAGGTAAAACAACCCAACCCAAGGAACTTACCTTCGTAAGTTAGAAAGGAAATAATACTTAGGTTTTAATGCAATAGATGGCGCAACCAGCACGTTGGCTAGAACACAGAAGCCCAGCAATGGCCGCAAAAGTGATTTTGAGTGACACCTGAACTTAAAACGCTAAAGAAATAAAATAAATTAGAAAAGTTTTAAAAATACCTTTCTTCCCAAAAAGTAGAATATGTAATTAAAACATATCGATGCTGCTGCAATCAGCCTACAAAGTTAAGCTTGATGCTAAAAATGAGATAAAACGCGATTTTTACTAGTTGAAAAATTTAGTCTAGAAAAGACATCTCTCTCGCCGAAATAGACTTCAATTCATTAGGACGTTGCGTTACAATGGCAAGAATATAATTTTGGGGAAAGAATATAAATATGACTTGCTACAGATAACGTTTTTATTAATATAGAAATTTACCGTTTTCTGTTGTTTTTTTTTTTTTCTTGAAAATAAATGATATCAATTAAAACCATTTAGTTGATTTTATTCTTTGACGATTTGATTTAATTTGATGTTGATTTAATAATCTCCCTTGACGCTAAACCACTACTACTCCATCCCAGCTGGGCCAGCATTGAGATTTTTCTCCGCAAAAAGCCATAGTCAGTAGAGAAAGGAAAGGACGTCGTCCGTCGGATGGGACGTTAAGCCATGGTGTTGTGTGCGGGAGAGCAATACCCTGTGCACGTTAAAGAACACGCTGGATGGCCTTGAAGGGAGGCTACCATCTGTCTCCCGACAGCTGTTCCAGTGGGTTTTTTTTTCAGTGAGAATGGCCATCCCGCAGCCTTCTCTGAGCCTTCGGGGTCCTTGTCACCCATTTAGCTCATTGTGTGCAAAAAAAGTGCCGCTCAGAGGTAAAACAGCTCACCTCAATTTTTCTTCTTTTTTCTTTATTTTGTAGCTCTGACCTGCATTTGAATAATTTTGGAGAGACTGAATTAGTTTCACCAAGCAAATCTACTTATACAGGTTTCCATAAATTAAGGAAAATCCCTATGTTAAGTCAATGGGAGGCTAACGTCAAAGCTCTATAATTCTAAAATAAGTTTTTTGTTTTGAAAAATGTGATTGCAGATAAAGATCTCAATCAAATAAATCAATATCTCGTTTTTCAACAATATTCGTTCAGTATTTAATGAGTTGTGGAAGTTTGAATATTCAGCGATAACAATGCCAACCACAAAAACTGACTTCAGAAGTTAATTAAGACTTAGTAGTAAGTATTGTATCAAAGTGGTTAATAAAATAAGTTTGTATTTTAGAACTTTGCGTAAAGAATTCTTTCACTATTCTTCAGTTTTGTTTAAGTTTCTTAAGACTGGCATTGCTGTTGTTAAATATTCAAACTTCCATAACTCAATAAATACTGAACGAATATTGTTGAAAATCGAGATATTGATTTATTTGATTGAGATCTTTATCTGTAATCACATTTTAGCTGTCCCATGGCCGAGTGGTTAGCGCGCTTGGCTACTGATCTAAGGGACCTGGGTTCGAGTCCCGGGTAAGGCATGGATGTATGTGTAGTTTTTCTGCTGAGGTCCTGCCATCCTCTCAGACCTTCTACTATGGCATATAAACTGACAGGCTCCTGTCAGACCTCTGTGGCAAGCAGCTGCTTGAAGGGGTATTTATTTTTTATTATTTTAATCACATTTTTCTAAGCAAAAAACACTTATTTTAGGAATTATAGAGCTTCGACTTTAGCCTCCCATTCACTTAACACAGGGATTTTCCTTAATTTATGGAAACCAGTGTAATTGGCCTCCGCAACAAAAGGCAATAATTTAAAATTCACCCCCCCCCTCCCTTCCGATTCTCGAAGCCGTTCAAGCAATCTGTCTCCTTCCCCTTGTTTCCTTCTTTCCCGCGATGCTTGCTCCATCTGGCCAATGTGGGATGTTTTTTACCATTCGTCGTGTTTCTATTGCTTCGTCTGCCTTTCCTTCTGTCGGCGTCTTTGAAGTCCGCTTGAGTTGTATGGCCTCCCGAGCAGACTCAGTCCATCAGTTGTCACATGACACCCAGCCGCAGCGCACACACCTACGGCTCTGGAAATAGGAAAATCCGAAACTTACTTTATCCTTAGAAAACATTTCGACGCATCGCCTTTTTTTTCCCCACCTTGGGTTGGGTTGGGTTGTTTTACCTCTGAGTGACACTTTTTTGCACACCATGGGCTAAATGGCCAGGTCACATGGACTTCTAAGGCTCAGAGAAGGTTGGGGGAGGGGACCCACTGGAACAGCTGTTGGAAGACAGATGGTAGCTTCCCGTCAAGGCCATCCAGCGTGTTCTTTAAGGTGCACAGGGTATGGCTCTCCTGAACACGGGGCCACGGCTTAACGTCCCATCCGACGGACGGCGGCCTTTCCAAGCCCATCAGCGTTCCCTACTGACCGTGGGCAGGGCGGGGAATTTTTGCGGAGATAAACCTCAACGCTGACCCAGCTGGGACTCGAACCTGGGAACTACAGATTACGAGCCTGGCGCGCTACCGACTGAGCCACCCCCGCCCTCCCCCCACCTTGGTGTTTGTCAACTTTACATCAGTTCTTCCATTGCATCTCTGTTTTCTTCCCGAGGATGGTAAACAGCAATGCTGGGTTGTTTGACCTCTGTGAGTAGCATTCTTTTTGCATACAATAGGTTAAATGGCCAGGTTACAAGGACTCAGAAGGCTCAGAGAACGTTCGGGGAAGGACACTCACTGGACAGATGTTACTAGACAGATGTAAGCTTCCCATCAATTGAACCGTATCCTGCGCACATTAAAGAACACGCTGGATGGCCTTGACGGGAGACTACCATCTGTCTCCCAACAGCTGTTCCAGTGGGTCCCCTCCCCCAACCTTCTCTGAGCCTTCGGGGTCCATGTGACCTGGCCATTTAGCCCATGGTGTGCAAAAAAGTGCCACTCAGAGGTAAAACAACCCAACGTTAAAGAACACGCTGGATGGCCTTGACGGGAGGTTACCATCTGTCTCCCAACAGCTGTTCCAGTGGGTCCCCTCCCCCAACCTTCTCTGAACCTTCGGGGTCCATGTGACCTGGTCATTTAGCCCATGGTGTGCAAAAAAAGTGCCGCTCAGAGGTAAAACAATCCAATCCAATCCTAGTTGACAAAGCATTGAGAATTATAACACCATTTTTCTGCGAGATAAATCTCAGTACATTAATTTGCTACGCTTTGATTAGCAAAACATCCCTCCATAATGCTAATCTCCGCATATTTTTCCGTTATCTGACGTAATATCCGGTAACCGGGGCGAATGGATTTTAATGAGAAGTCAACAGAGTAAGATTCAGGAAATGTGACCAATTTGTCTCTGGGAATGTGATGATAGCTTTATCATCGGACGACGGCTCTATCAGCAAAGCCGATGATCGTGTTACGTTGGATCATTACTGAGTTTCTCAAAACAGTAAAATGCAAAGAGCTTTAGAAGCAATATGAAGACTTGTTCGAGTGCCGATTGACAAGTC